>RJWM01019206.1:0-39464 GCA_004363535.1 Dasyprocta punctata | reverse complement strand
GTGGGCAGGGGGCTCTACTTACAGCACCTGGGAACCCAATCCCTCCTGCCTCAGCTCGGGCCTCCCTGCTCTCCTGGGAGCCTCTGCTCGGGAAACCTTTCTTTGTTCTCCAGTATTGGGAATTGAACCTAGAGCCTTCGCACTGAGCCACATCCCCGGCCCTTTTTATTTTATTTTATTTTATTTTATTATTTTATTTCATTTATTTTTTTGAGACCAGGCCTCCCTAAGTCACTAAATTGCCCAGGCTGGGCTTGAACTTGCCATCCTCCTGCCTCAGCCTCCTAGAGTGCTGGGATTACAGGCGTGCTCCACCACACCTGCCTTAGATCTTTCTCAATGGGATCTGTGTGGAACACAGGAAAACTCGGCCAGCACAGTGTTCAGACCCCAGCCCAGGCCTGTACCAACAGTCACCCTGGGAAAATCCATCCGCCTCTGGTCTTTCCTGAGGGTCCAGCGGCCTCACCGTTCAAGGCTGCTGTGCCAGCCAGTGACCCCTCAGGAGGGGCCAGAGACCAGGGACAGCTTTGAGGAATCTTCCAGGGCAGAGGCTCTGTTTTGGCGACCACTGGGTCCCAGCACCTACAACAGTCTCTGGCGTGCGGTCTGTGCCTGGCAAATATGCGTTGAATGAATGGAACACCCCCTTCTTGTTTCAGGATCATTTTCCCCTTCCGGTTTGGCATCTCTGATATCAGGACAGCTCTTGCACTGTCCAGCTGCCTCGGCCTCTGGGCAGCCACCTTCGGATGAAGAGGGGTCTTAGGTGTGCCGAGTGTAGAGGAGGCGCACTGTAAAGAAGCAGGTTTTGGTTAATTTGCAGAGGAGGGGAGGTCTGGGGATCCCTGAAAATTGTCTCGGGCACAGAGGTGACGGTGGCCTTGCCTGGGAAGCGTGGCCTTCGGGTCGCATTGTCTCCTGTGTCCCTGGCTTTTCTCTGGTCTCCCGCCATACCCCAAGCCCCTTGTGTGTCACCCTTCCAGGCAGGTTCTGGGACCTCGTGGACCTCAGGACCCGCTCGGAGGAGGGAGGGCTGTGTCACTGTGCCCCCTCTTTCCTCCAAGTCCAGGATGGGCTGGCATCATGGAGAGAGAGAGAGAATGAGCCCCTAGGCTGGGGGCTCTAGGCAGGATCTACTCTGGGCCAAAAGGAGGGTTTCACAATGGGGTGATGGTGGCCGTCTCCCCACTGAGACATGCGTTGGCTGGACCCCATCGGAGCTGAGACACGGCACCCTGGTGGGTGGGGCAGACAGTTCGATCCCCTCCCGGAAGCAGCTCTTCCTTCAAGCCCCAGTTGCGACACTTTATTGCCGCTACCGAGTCCCTCCCAGGAGGGGACAGTGGCGTAGCGCAGGGGCTCGGGGTGCGTGTTCCGATCCACGCGCGTGTCCTGAGGTGCGTCTGCACTGACGTCAGTGTCACAGCCATGTACCTGTGTCACGTGTGCACCTGAGGCTGACGCATTCCTAGAAATACCTGTGGGCAAACCCGTAATGGGTGTCTGCGTAAGTGTGCCGCGGGCACACACTTTGGTACACAGACCACACAGGGATGCGGGCTCTGGGGGACGTGCAGCCACTGTGGGCTTGAGCGGAGCCCTGTGCGGCAATCACGGTCGGGCAGTCAGCCCAGGAACCCCGGGCGCTGAGCGGCGCTGCTTTACTGCTGCGGGCCTCCGAGCCAGTCTGTACAATGGGCGTGAACTTTTACCGCAGGAGATCGTGGGTGAGCATCTCACTCTCAGCCTGGGCCTGGAAAACGCTCAGCCTCTCTCTAGACCAGAGAGTAACAGATTTAGCAAACATAAGTGTCTTACAGAGCAACCCGCGTGCAGGACCCGAGGGAGGTGCATGGCAAAGGCTGTCGCTCCTGAAGTCTGGGAGGGAAGCTGGGGCCCGATGCTGGGGAGGAAGAGGAGAAAGGCGCGAGGCAGGGCCTCGGGGTAGAGAGCGGGCCGCGCCGGCCTGTGCCCCGCAGCCCGTCTGTGCTATGAGGCGCGCGCCGGTGTGGGTGTGGGCGCCCCCTGTCGTTTGCGGAGGGAGGTGCCAGAGCCGAGCATTGCCCGGTTGCCATGGGAACGAGCAGAAGGAGGTGGGTGGCTGGGGAAGGAGGCGGGTCGGGGGAGGGAGGGGAGGCGGCGGGGTGGGGGCGGGGAGCGGGCTCTTGCGGCTCTGGCGCCGCTGCCTTCGAGCGCGCTGGCGAGGGGTCCCCGGAGCGCGCAGCCCCCAGCCCGGCGCCAGGTCCCCGCGCGTCGCAGCCACCACGGCGCAGAGGGAGCGCGACCGGCGGCTCCGGCCCGGCGTGGAGCCCGGCCCGGCCTGGCCCAGGTAGGCGCGACCTGGGGTCCCTCGAGCGCCCCGGGGTCGGCCCCAGCACTGTCCCTGTCGCCTCCTTCCTGTGCACCTCCCACCCGTCTCCACCGCCTCCAGCGGTCCGGACTTCTGCACGTGCCGCCCCACCTGGGGGTGCGGGTGAGGGGACCCCTTTCCCGGCCGAGCTGGTCTGGGTCGGCAGGGGACGTGAGGATGTTGCCCGCCTGGGCCCTGGGAGGCTCTGCGTCGGGACCGATTGCGCCTTCCACCGCCCCCCGAGCCGCAGACTCGCCGACCCTGGGTGGTCCCGGCCTTGGGCTCAGAGCCTCTCTCGGCCTGAGCCGCGCTGCGCTCACCCTGCGGGCGCCGCGAACCGTCCCGCGCAGACCTCCCCGAGGACCCTGGTGCGCGTCCCCCCGAGCCGGGGGCTGCAGTCGGGGTGCAGGAGCGCAGGGGCGCCCCGCCTCTGCTGCATCGCTCCGGGGAGCCGGCGCTGCGGAGGCAGCTGCCCGCCGCGGGAGGGGGCGGGGTGGGCGCTGCGAGGAGCTGGCGCGCGGGGGACGAGCACGGGGCCCCGCGTTTCGCCGGCGGGGGGTGGCTGAAGGGCTTCGTGGGCAGGAGGTGGTTGCGTGGGGGGCACAATTGGTGGGCGGAAGGCCCTGCCCCGGAGGAGAGGTGTCGGGGTATTTGCTGGGCCCGGGCCGCACGGGAAAGGAGGGGGCCGCCAGGGTCGGAGGATTTGGGCGCCGTGAGGAGTGCTTGGTTTCTGCAGATGTCACCAGCGGGCGCAGGGCGCAGGTCACAGGGGCTCGCGATCTGGGGTCCAGGGCCCGGGAGGTGGGAGAGTGGGCCTTGGGGGTGGCTGGAACCGCCTGGGGGGTACCGATGCGCCCTGCCCCCTGGTGTCTCTGCGCCCTGACCCTCTGAACCGTCACCTCCCCGCCCCCCAGAACCCGGAGCTGCCCGGCAGCCCTGGAGCTGGCCCTTCCCGCCCTCCGGGCTGGCCCCGACCTCCCCGTGCCCGCCGGCCTCCTCCTGGCCGCCCCGTGGCTCCATCGGGGTCTGTCTTTCCTTGCTGGCCTCCCCCACCCAACCCTGGGGCCTCTGCCCCATCCCTGCACACAGTGGGTTTGCAGCCTGGGACGCCGCCCCGAAATCAGGCTGGGGTCTGGTCTCCCCAGCAACCGCCCCGAGTCAGGGGGAGCCCAAGGGAGGCCCAGGAGCACCCAGAGGCCCGGGGCTTGGGTCTGCGCCTGTGACCCCGCGGCAGGAGCTCAGGGAGGCTCTTTGTGGGTGTCCTGTGGTCCCAGACCCCGGAACCAACCCTGCTGCCCACCCTCCCCATCACACCCAAACCGCCCAGACCTCACCTGGAGGACTGAAGCCGCGTGTGGCCGCTTCCCTGGGCTCCTTGTCCCCGTAGGATGCTCCGCCCCCAGCAGCTGGGGAGCCTCTGGGACGGAAGCCAGATGCCATCTCACCTCTTCTTGGGCCGTGGACTGGCTCCCATCTCCCTGGTGACAAAGTCGGGTTTTCCTCAGCCCCACAAGGCCGAAGTCACTGGCACCTTCAGCCTCTATTCACCCACACCTCCCTGCCTCCTTCCCCTCACTCATTCTGTCCCAGTCACACAACGCCCTCGTCCCCTTGTCCCTCAGTGTTGCTGGTCTTCAATGGTGGTAACCACACTTCTGCCCCAGGGCCTTTGCACTGACTGTGCCCTCTGGTTGGATATGCGGCAAGGCTCAGTAGCCTCTCCTATGAGTCCCCTCCCCGCCTTGTTTTAACCCTCAGCCCTGTCGCCTCCAGCACACTCATTGTCTACCTCTGTGTGCAGCCACTTTAGAGCGTGAGCTCCGAGAGGTCGCAGAGTTTTCTTCCTGCTTGCCGCTGTAGCCCAAGCCTGCACAGGTCGCCTGCCAGCCCCCACACCAGCCTCCCCAGCCCTGTGTGTCCCCTGCGGGACCCTGGGGAGCCCCCTCCAAACAGAGCTGTGTTCCCCCGGGGGCCGGGATCTGTGGCGACCCCAGGTGGGGAAGAGGCGGGGAGGGAGCCCGAGGCGTCTGCTAGGGACCCTGGGTGCGGGGTGGCTCCTCAGGCCTGGTGCGCAGGAGGAGGGAGGCAGCCCCACCTTCTGTCCCTCTCCTGTCCCTGGCCTCACCTGCTTGCTCTGTCCTGAGCGTCCCTGAAGCCTGCGGGTGGCTCAGGAGGTGCCGCCTCGTCCATCCAGCCCGGCGAGGGAACGCGGGATGAGGAGAAAAGGGCCCGGGGCGCGAGGGCAAAGCGGGGACGGAGGCAGGAGGGGGCCCTGAGCCCGGGTCCCGGCTGTGCCCACCAGACCCGGCAGTGGGGGGCTGCTGCACCCTCCCCAGCGGGGACGAGTCCCCCCTCTTCTGTGCCCGGGGACCCCCAGCGCTGTCTCTGTGCCCGCAAGTGTTCCCACCCTCTCTGTCCTTTCTGGAGGCATCATTCCTGGAAGGGGTCCCCCCGGGTGGGCGGGGACCTTAGGTCAGAGGAGCTGCAGGCGGGGCACCTGGTTTGTAACAGCGGAAGCCAGGTGCGGGGTCTTCCTCTCCCAGGGACCTAGGGGTTCCAAGTGAGGGTCCCCCTGGGGGTACCGGAGGGATGAGTGCTCTGCGTGGCACAGCCACACCCGGATAACTCAGGCACCCTCTGCGAGGGCCCTGCAGGCGAGGACACAGGCGCAGAGGTTAGAGACCCTGCAGGCGAGGACACAGGCACAGAGGTTAGAGACCCTGCCGAGGCCCCGCAGCCGGACAGTGGCAGAGCTGCTGGGGCAGCTTCTGGGCTTGGGGGTGCAGAGTGACTGATGGGCACAGCTGGGGGCAGGCGAGGCTGGGGACCCCGGGAAGGTGTCTTGGAGGAAGGGGGCCCAGCTACCCTGGAGGGGAAGCGAGGATGTGGGGGACAGTGAGTGGCAGGAGGACAGTGCCTCCCAGCTGCCCCACTCCATGCTGCCTGCTGGCCATGGAGCCCATCGAGGCTGACGGGCCCCGGAGCAGCTGGGAATGCGCGGGACGCCAGGCTCCTGGAGGAGGGCGGAGCAGGGGCCCGGTTCCTACCCGGTTCAGCCTCCTCCTGCCGTGTGACCTCGGACAAGTTATTTGACCTCTGTGGGTCTCGGGCGGAACTGGAAGTCACCGCCGTCTCCACTGCTGTCAGGGCTGCGGGGGGCTCCGAGCTGGTTGTGGCTGAGTGGGGGGGCAGTGGCGGGAGGGTCCGAGGGTGGACAGGTGGGGGAGAGGAGGCCACTCCTGGCAGGGCCCGGAAGCAGGACAGGTGGGACTCAGACTCCCTCCGTGGGATTCTGGCTCTTGGCTGGAAGGTGTGCCCTGAGCATGTACTGCCACCTGCCACCAACCACAGGGGTGGCAGTGAGCGGAGGGCTGGTGTCCTTGGAGGGCTCCCTACCATTTAAACCTGGTGCCGACCTGTTTCACAGATGCGGCCACAAAGCCCAGGGAGAGGAAGTGGTACTTGAGATGGTCTCATCATGTAGCCCAGGCTGGCTTCAAACTCTTGGTGGTGCTCCTGCCTCAGCCTCCCAAGTGCTGGGATTACAGGCGTGTGCCACCATGGCTTCAGGATCCTGGTGGATGAGGCGAGGAGGAGACCAGTATAGCGTGGGCTATGCTGCCTCAAAGACAATCAGAGTTCTGCCATTTACCACCTGGGATGCCCTGGCTGTGGTGTCTTTGTGGCTCGTGCCTCGGTTTCCCCGTCTGTAAATGAAGGAGAAACATACGTAGAGCATCTAGAGCAGTGCCCAGCAGGCACCCAGGAAGCATCAGCTGGTGGCGGCTGATGTCACTGTCTGTCGCACCTTCTGCGGCGGCGGCATAGTGGTAGAGGGGGAGCCCCGAGCGTCCCAGGCTGTAGGTTAGGGCTGTCAGAGTCCCAGAGCAGCAGGGGTTCCCGACTTCAGCATGGGGGACAGTAGGACAGTTGGCATAAGGATTAGTGAGTGGAGGCATAGGATTGGAGCTGGGTGTGGTGGCACACGTCTATCATCCTAGCACTCTGGGAGGCTGAGGCAGGAGGCTTGCAATTGGAGTCCAGCCCCTATCTCATTTTTTTTTAAATGTGGCTGGGAATTTAGCTCAGTGGCAAAGCACCTGCCTGGCAAGTGTGAGGTCATGATTTCAATTCCTGGTACCAAAAATTTTTTTAAAAATGGAAAGATATAGGGTTGGTGTGTGCTCCTTGAATGTCAGCGGCTATTATTGACAAGGGGCTTACAGGGCCGAGATGGGCCCCCCCAGGGACAAAAGTCAGGCCCTGGGGGAGCGCCAGGTGCCGGCCACCTCAGTTCCCAACTCCACTTCCGAGACGCAGCCTGCGGTGACAGGTGCTGGGTGCCACCCAGGGGGGAGCAGAGCCCGTGGCCAGCCCTGGCCACTGCCAAGCTTCTCCTTGCCGTCCTTCTCGCTGTCACCTGCCACCTGGCTTCTGGACACCCCAGGGCTGCGGCCAGCACGCTGGACACTCGCTGTCCCCTGCGCCCCTGAGGTCAGGCCGTTTCCCAGGAAGCCCCGAGAGGCCACCGGAATTCTCGCGCTCACACCGCAGCCGGGGCCACGGCTGTCTGGGCCGGGCAGGCTCTCAGCCACTGGGCATGCTCTGTAGCTGATGTGCCAGGCTTGGTGGCACTGTCCCCCCCCCCTCAGCCCACGTGTGCTCCCTCTGTCCCGCTCCCGGTCCTGACGCAGCCTGCGGTGTGTATGTATGAGAGTGTGTGTGTGTGTGTGTGTGTGTGCACACGCGCGTGCGTGCTTTGCTGGGGATGGAACTCAGGCCCTTTGCACTGAGCTGCATTCCCAAAACAGTGTTTTGCTAAACTGCTAACTCGCCCAGGCTGAGCTCCAACTTGCCATTCTCCTGCTTCAGCCTCCCAGAATGCTGGGATCACAGGCTGCAGGGTTTCTAAAGTGTGCGATTTATTCACACAAGGAAAAATCAAAAGGGCAGGAAAAGACCTACAGTGAGAGACACCCCTCCACCCTGTCCCTGAGCCACGAAGGTGACCCCTGCTTATCCATACTGCGATGGTGGCAATGGTGGTGGGGCCAGGGCCCCCCAGGCCAGCATGCACCTGCTTTACAGCGCCGGTGCCCTGGGGCTGAAGACCTGGGCTTTGTGAGCCTCTGGAGCCCCAGCAGTGCTGCGGGAAGCAACCTTGACAGCTGCGGGCAGGTGAATTCCTGGAAGTGGTGTTGGTAGAGAGCATGTCCCCGAGATGCTTGCAGCTCAGTCTAGATTCCCCCCATTTCACGGTGCCCCCCAGGACCATGGGTGAGGCACCCGTGGCTGGGGTTCCAGCTTTGTTCCCATGAGGCGCGGGGAGACAAGGCTAGATTGTGACAAGAAAGGAGCACCAGGCCTCGGACAGACAGGGAGACTGAGGCAGGGGAGGTGGTACCTGGCCAAGGGTCCCCCGTGTTGATGCCACCTGCCTGGAGGCGGGGTGAGGAAGGAATGGGGTCCCGGGGTCCCCAGGTTGGGCTGAATCTTGCAGTGCCGCCTTCCCTCGAGCCCTCAGAGCCAGCTAGAGGCGGGCGGCTCCCACCCGGGCATGCCTGGCCCGGGCTCTGGGGCGGCCGCGCGTCCTGGTGGGGAGGGGAGGTGGCTCCCGGCCCCGGGCGGCGAGTGGCCTAGATTGGACAACTGCGATGCCAGCTGACAGAACCAGGGCAGTGCAGCCACCCACACGCTGCACAGACCTGACCTGCAGGCCGGGGAGCCGCACAGGGGCCTGGGAAGCCACCGACTGGGGCGGCGGGGCCTGGGTGGGGGTGGCGGGGGCTGGCGCCGGCCTCAGGAGCCTGGGTACCGGCCGTGGCGGGAACCCGGGGCTCTCAGGGCTGAGACCAGGGCCTCTGTGTTGATTTGGGGTCAGAAGCTGGGGACCCCGGCTGGGCAGGGTGTTTGTGGCCTGGTGCTTGGATCCAGCTGAGTCAAAGTGGGCTGCGCTGAGGGGCAGAGAGGAGCCCATTTCAGGATGGCAGAGCCGAGAAGCCGTCGGGGTGCCCGGACCCTGGCTTCAGGGAGCTGCGATGGACCAAGGCGCTCTCAGCTGCCCAAGCGCGCTGTGGGGACTTCTCGCCACGGGTCCGCACTCTCAGGGCCAGGACAGGGCCCGAGGGGCTAGTCGAATGCTGGGGTCGCTCTAGGGTGGTAAGCTCCCTGCCCCCACCCCCAGCATGAGGCTCCTCCTCTACATCTGGGGGGCACGTGGGCCGGGGAGGGGTGGGGCTCCCCCTCCACCGTTTCTCTCCTGACCTCCCAGGGCCTGAGCAGCTGAGCCCACTGACCGCAGCCACACCCGTGCCCGGCTCCCCACGGCCACACCATGTCCGGCTCCTACGACGAGGCCTCGCTGGCTCCAGAGGAGACCACCGACAGCTTCTGGGAGGTAGGCTGGGGGGCTGCTGCCCATCACCCCCGTGCCCCATCACAGCCCTTGATCCCCCAACTCCTCAGCCCCTCCAGAACTCACGGCAGCGTCCACCAGAAGCGGGGGTACGACTCCTGCCTAGAGCCCTTTTGCCCCCACTGCTGTCCTCAGAGAGACACTACAGCATTTCACCATATAGCAGCAAGGCCTGCCTGACTCTCTGCTGTGAGGGCCAGTTCAGCTCCTGGCCCTTTACATGGGCAGGCGCAGCACTTTACAGTTCACACAGCTTTCATAGCGCTCCCTGCCCCCCACTCCAGAGGGGTGGAGGGTTGAACACCGAGTGGTGAGGTGGGGCCTGGGGGTCCCCAGACCACGTGGGGATGCAGGGAGACTGGAAAGCAGCATTTTGGGAGCTTCCAGAAGGATTTGACACGGGAGGCGGGGGATCCTTATTGGCTCCTGAAATCCAAAACGAAAACTGCCAGACCTCCATTAATAAGCGTTTAATGAGATGTCTACAAAACATAATATTGTGTCAAGAATCTGTAGTCAATTCAGTGCTTCTGCGACGCTATAAATACAAAGGGTTTAGTGCGCGAGAACGTCATGAATAATTCATTCGATCCCAAGTCCAAATTATAAAACTCCTGCCGCATTTTGTGGCGGCGAGGAGGTGATGTCTGAAGTGGGAAGAAGGTGCGCAGAAGTGGGGGCGCCTGCGGCGGGGCGGGAGTGCTGGGCGCACCCGGAGCGCAGAGGGGTCAGGCGTGGTGGAGCGGAGCGGTGCGCGCGCGCCCCCTGCAGGCCGGGGCCGGGAGCGCGGGCCCGCAGGGTCACGCGCGCTGCCGCCGCCAGGTGGGGAACTACAAGCGCACCGTGAAACGCATCGACGACGGCCACCGCCTGTGCAACGACCTGATGAGCTGCGTGCAGGAGCGCGCCAAGATCGAGAAGGCCTACGCGCAGCAGCTCACCGACTGGGCCAAGCGCTGGCGCCAGCTCATCGAGAAAGGTGCCTCCGGGGTCCCCAGGGTGCCCCCAGACCCACCAGCCCAGCGCCCCCCGGGGGCTGTGTCCCGTGAGCGCCCAACAGTACGTGCGCCGTTTCCTGTGGCCACAGGGCCTTTTGGGGGCTGCTTCCTCTCCAGGTAGGATTTTTTAAAAGTCACAGGTGTGAGCCACACACGCAGAGGGCAGGCGGGAGAGGCCTGTGGCGCCTGGGTGCTGGGCCTGGCAGCTGCTGGAGCTCCAGAGACCCCGGAATCACCCCCACTCCCAGGCTGAAAATCCTTTCCTGTGTTAGACCACAGCTCAGAGGCCTGCAGGCCTCCTAAGAAAGCTAAGGCCAGCAGAACCACAATGTAATAGGCAACTTCGCGTGATGGAACAAAAACAACAAAAAAAGCACAGGTGTGGTGACCGGCGCTCAAGAGGCTGAGGCAGGAGGATGGTGAATTCAAGCTCAGCCTGGGCAACTTAGCAAGTTCAAGGCCAGCCTAGACTGCATAGTGTCCACACTGTCCTCTGCTCGAAGGAAAGAGGCTAAACCAATTTTGAAGTAATTTCAGTGTCTACTAAAGTTGCAGCCATACTGCAGAGCCTTGCGTACCTTTCACCCAGGCTCAAAAAAAGCAAACCAAACCAACCAACCAACCAAACAAACAAACAAAAACTTGGGAGATTTAACACAGCCCCGATGCACACTGGACTGCAGCAGTGGCTTGGGCTGGCCCTGGCCCGATTCAGAAGCACACGTTGGGTCTAGTGTCACCACCCTGCATTCCTGTCATCTGGAACAGATTCGGATTGAGGTTTACGTTTCTTTGTTACTATTTTTCTCTTCCACTAGACTCTAGACCCCATCAGGGCAGGCGCTGGGCCTACTGCCTAGCACTGCACCTGGCACACACTTGATGCCAGCGCACAGACAACAGGAAGCCGAGTGCTCCCCAGTGGGTCCCTGGCATCAGCCCCAGCGGGTGCCAGAGTCACACACTCAGCTGACTTCCCTGAGCACCTACTATGGGCCTGGAGCCCGGCCAGGCTGCCCCTTGGGGCTTCCAGGCTGATGGGGGGTAGGAGCAGAGGCAGGTGTGGCCCAAGGTGGGACACGGGGAGGAGGCTTCCTGGAGGCGGTGGCTGGGGCCCTGGAGCATGGATAGCAATGCAGGGAGCTCTGTGGGGAGGGGAGGGGTCTCTGTGACGCGCTGTCGCGCCCTCAGGCCCGCAGTATGGCAGCCTGGAGCGGGCCTGGGGCGCCATCATGACGGAGGCGGACAAGGTGAGCGAGCTGCACCAGGAGGTGAAGAACAGCCTGCTGAACGAGGACCTGGAGAAGGTCAAGAACTGGCAGAAGGACGCCTACCACAAGCAGATCATGGGCGGCTTCAAGGAGACCAAGGAGGCCGAGGATGGCTTCCGCAAGGCCCAGAAGCCCTGGGCCAAGAAGATGAAGGAGGTGCCCGGGGGCGGTGCCCACAGCAGGGCAGGCTGGGTGGCCAGGCCAGGGAGGTGTCTGTGGGCAGGTGGGGGTCAGCACACTGTCCCAGGCACTGTGCCCACAGGGGAGCAGTGCCACCTTCCAGGAGAAATCGCCCACTGTGGGGCAGACAGCATCTGGGTAGAGACTCAGGGAAGGAGGGGCCCTGTCCCCATGACAGATATGCGCAGGGCATGTCAGACGGGCTGGGTGCTGCAGTGCTCTGCGGGGACCTCCACGGAAGTGGACACCTGTCCGGATACCTGGAGCCGCAGCCAGCAGCCCCTGCCATGCAAGACCATGTGTCCATCACTCTCCTGGGGTGGGTGGGCAGGCAGCAGCTCTGAGGATGAATGACCATGAATGTGCCTGCTCACAAGTGGGACCCTTATATGCCCTGCCCCCTCCCGCAGCTGGAGGCCGCTAAGAAGGCCTACCACCTGGCCTGCAAAGAGGAGAAACTGGCCATGACGCGGGAGATGAACAGCAAGGGGGAGCAGTCGGTCACGCCCGAGCAGCAGAAGAAGCTGCAGGACAAAGTGGACAAATGCAAACAGGATGTGCAGAAGGTGCCACTGGGCGGGGGGTGGTGGCTGGGGTCCAGGGGCCCCTGGAGTAGGAGATGGCCAGGGGCCATGCCTGGTGAGGTCTCAGTAGTCTCCGTGCGTTGCCCACAGACGCAGGAGAAGTATGAGAAGGTGCTGGACGATGTGGGCAAGACCACACCCCAGTACATGGAGGGCATGGAGCAGGTGTTCGAGCAGTGCCAGCAGTTTGAGGAGAAGCGACTGGTCTTCCTCAAGGAGGTGCTGCTGGACATCAAGCGTCACCTCAACCTGGCAGAGAACAGCAGGTACCTGGCAAGGCGGGCACAGCCAGCTGGCATGCGGGTGCCCCGGCCCAGCAATGAAAGGGAGGAGGAGGCCGTCTGGGTGTGTGCTGACCTGTACTGGGCACCCAGAAAATGTGTGGGTGGCAGATGGGTGATGGCTGAGGTGGTATGCAGTAGGGAGCCCACTGGACATCCTGACCAGCACCACCCTGCTCCCCCAAATGGAATGAGATGAGGCCCTGGCGATCCCCTGCCTTCTACTCCCCCTGTCCCCGAGCACAGCTACATCCACGTGTACCGTGAGCTGGAGCAGGCCATCCGGGGGGCCGACGCCCAGGAGGACCTCCGATGGTTCCGCAGCACCAGCGGCCCCGGCATGCCCATGAACTGGCCCCAATTCGAGGTGAGGATGTGTGGGGATGGGGAAGGGGAACCTGAAAAGGCTGGCAGGGGCCTGGAGGTACAGCCCCCGGAATGACTGCTCCCTGCCCCAACCAGGAGTGGAACCCAGATCTGCCCCATGCCACCGCCAAGAAGGAGAAGCAGCCCAAGAAGACGGAGGGGGCGGCGCTGAGCAATGCCTCCGGGGCAGTGGAGTCCACATCCCAGGCTGGGGACCGCGGCAGGTGAGGGTCCCTCTGGAGTTTTAAGAACTAAAATAATGCAGATGGCCCTGCCTTCTGTTCAGAGCTGACCTGAAGGCCACTGGCCCCGAAACCCCTGCGCCAGCTTGGCAGTATGGGGGTCCTGAGCCCAGATTAGGAGGTAGCGCCCTAGGGCTGGGCTGTTCTTGAAGGATGCTTGCTTCGCATCTCAGTGTCAGCAGCTACGACAGAGGCCAGCCTTATGCCACAGAGTGGTCGGACGACGAAAGCGGAAACCCTTTTGGGGGCAATGAGGCCAACGGAGGCGCCAATCCCTTCGAGGATGACGCCAAGGGCGTCCGTGTGCGGGCGCTGTATGATTACGACGGCCAGGAGCAGGACGAGCTCAGCTTCAAGGCTGGTAAGGTTGACTGGGTGGCTGGAGCGGGGCGTGGGGAGAGGGCTGGGCCTGGATTGGGTATGGAGGAGGGGTGTGGTCTGGGGGCGGAGCTTGGACTTGGATTGGGCGTGGCATCTGGGCGGGGCGTGGGGAGAGGGCTGGGCCTGGATTGGGTATGAAGGAGGGATGTGGTATGGGGGCGGAGCTTGGACTTGAATTGGGTGTGGCATCTGGGCGGGGCATCTGGAGAGGACTGGGTCTGGATTTCGTATGGAGGAGGGTCTGAGGGTGGAGATTGGGCCTGGATAGGGCGGGGCGTGGAGAGAGATCTGGCCCCGGATTGGCTGTGACCAAGGAGTGGGTCCCATTGGGGAACGTGGGGAGGGCCCGAGGTGATAGGTGGAATAAAGTGGGGTGGAGGCTGGAGACGGAATTTAAGGAGCAGGGCTGGAAGCTGTGAGAGGAACCGCAGATGGGTCCTGGGCATCGGGGTCGGCAGGCCCAGGTGAGGCGATGGCTGAGGTAGGTCTGGGCCTCTGTGCCGGGAGAGGCAGTGGATGTTGGATTGGAACTGGGGCGGGGCCGTGTCTGTGGCCAGAACCCAAGGTCGAGTGAACAGGTGGGTACCTTGGGACTATAACACGGAGCGGGCTTGAGGCCTCACGGGGCCGAGGGAGGGTCAGCTTCGCTGCGCCTGTAGGGTCAACCATCCCTTCCTGTGTTCCCTTCCCAGGAGACGAGCTCACCAAGCTGGGTGAAGAGGACGAGCAGGGCTGGTGCCGTGGGCGGCTGGACAGCGGGCAGCTGGGCCTTTACCCCGCCAACTACGTGGAGGCCATCTAGCTGCCAGCTGGGCCCTGCCCACCTCTCCCCTCCCCACCCTTCCCCCTCCCCTTGCCATAGAGTTCCAGACATATTTTCCGATCAAGCTTTTATTTTTTTAAAGTCAAAAAACAGAACAAAAAATATAAAGAGACAGAGCATTTGCAGGGCCACCTGGAGGCCAGGGTGGTGGAACTTAGGACGATGGCCCCGGGGTGGCTGAGGGTCTTAGGACTTAGCCCAACATCGCATCTGCTCTTCGGAGTCCACCAAAGAGTCTCCTGAGCCCTGAGAGACGTCTGGACCCATCTCCCTGCCTCACTGTCGCCTACCTGCCCCGGCCCCGGCCCCCGCAGATCCCAGCACCACCCCTGCTCTCTGAGCCTGGCTTCCTGACCTCTTCCTCCTCCTCCTCTCCCCCCAAGAAGGGAGCCCCCAGTCTTGAGTCTTCCACTCTGTCCAGGAGAACCTTCTTGTCTTAGCCTCATCCCTTAGGACTGGTGGAGCTGGGGGAGGAAGGGTCACCCTGCTTCTCTGTAGAGGTTCCCAGGGGCTCCTAGGCTTCCCCAGACATGAAGAGGGGTGAGCTGGATGGAGGGGCAGAGCCACTGCGTACCAGAGAGTGAGTGGGAGGACACCGAGCCCTCAGCCCAGGCTGTGCCAGGCCCATCTGTGGACCAAGACCTTCTCAGCTGCCAGCCGCGTGGGCAGAGCTCCCTCCTCAGAGCCACAGCCCCTGCCTAAGTCCTTTGGCCAGGGGGAGGGGCCCCCAAACCCAGGGCAAAGCCAACAACAGTAGCAGCCTCCTCCCATTTCCTGGGGGGGAGGGCATCTTGCCCGGCCACCCACCCTTGCTCCCTCGGTGTCCATCCAAACCCTAGAACCGGGCTCAGCATCAGCCTCCATGAAGTCAAGTCTTGTGCCCTTGGCCTGACCATCCTCACCCTTCTCTTCCCTCCCAGGCCTGGGGAGGTGCTGGGGGGGCCATCAGGGCAAGGCCTGCAGTCAAGTGGGGCAGGAGAGAGCCCCTCTGGCCTCAGGGGCAGGACAGTCATCTGTCTTTCTTCCTGGTCCCCCAACCCGCTGAACAACATTGCCCTGCTGGCAGCACCCCTGTGTCTTCAAGTCTGGGTCCAGGTTGAAGGACCCAGGGCGTGAAGGGCAGAGTACTGATGGGCTTGGTGAGAGCTGGGTTCCCGGTGTCAGGTCCGGTGCTGCCCCTCTGGACCGCAGACCTCTTCCTTCCTGCCTCGGTGGTCCGCTGGGGCTCCGGGGAAAGGCAGCGTGCTGCCCCAGCCACAGGCTTCCCGCGCCTCCTCGGGCTCCGCCCCACGGCTGTGGGCACCAAGGATGCCGATCGCTCTGGCAGGGGCCCAGGCTGGGAGAGGCCTCGCTCAGAGCCAAGGACGATGGCACCCCAGGCGCCGGCATGCTGCCAGCACCCCTCATCGCTGTCTGGCCTCGCAGCCTGAGGTGCGGCCCGGGCCCCTTGGAACCCAGAGCCTCACCGAACCCACAGCGGGGGCTGGAGGTCCTGCCCCTCCCCACTGACCTGCAGAGGCAGGAAGCCGGCTCACCTGCGCCTTGGGGCCTCGGCTCCCCCTCCTTGTGCCAGGCTGGACCCAGGCCTGTCCCTTTCAGCCCTCTGGCTGCCCAGTGCTGGTGTCAGGGCCACGCCCTCCCCGTCTCCCGTGGCCCCTGCCCGCCCCGCCCCGATGCTGTGCCGGCCTAGCGGCTCGGCCAGTGAGTGTGTGTCTCCAGTTAACAACCATTCTGCGGCCGGGCTCTGCCAGGGCCCGGGCTGCCCCGCCGCCGCCGCCGTCACCTGCCGCCCTAGGCTTCCTGACTCCATTAGTTCCGACACTTGTGAACCTCCGAGAAGTGCTGTGGTCTCAGCAACGCACCTGTTTTGTACATGATTGTGTAATTTAAAGGTATATAAATACAAATATCTATATCTATATATATATATAAGTCGTGACTGTATGACTGTGGATAAAACCCAGAACTGTGTCAACCCGGCTGGACGTGGTCCTCTCGAGTCTCCTGTGTCTTCCTCCCGCCTGGGCTCTTGGTGGTTGGGACATCTGTCAGGGAGGTGGCCCCAGAGCAGGACTGGGTGCTTCCTGAGGCACCAGCCTCTTGGGTGCTGGGTCCCCAGGGACACCATTGGCCAGAAAGGCTGGGGCATTCAGGGGCCCAAACTCATACACGGGTCAAAGGTGACTGTGACCCCCACCTATGTTTGATTTCTTGTTTCTTTTTCCGGGACCAGAGGTTGTACTGAAAACCTTCTTCACACTGAGCTACATCCCCAGCCCTTTTAAATTTTTTATTTTGAAATAGTTTGACCAAAGTGCCCAGGCTGAGCTTGAATTTGTGATCCTCCTGCCTCGGCCTCCCATAGTGCTGGGATTACAGGGGTGTAGCACCGTTTCCAGCTCATACTTTTGGTTTTTAAAGCCGAAATTCTCAAAGTGACCGCTGAAGCCTGTGGTTCTGTTATGTCAGGCCCAGGCTCCCTAGGTGTGACGCCCGGCCCTGCTGGGCTGTCCAGTGGTTCACCCTGTCTGACAGCTGTTCTCAGAGGAGCCTCCAGGAGGGCTCTTAGGACTGGGCAGGACTGGAACTCTGGGCTCTCAGTGATTCTGCCGGGCCCAGGACCTGCCCCAGTGTCGACTCCAAGTCCAGCCCTGGCGCTCCCCACACACTCCAGCTAGATCTCTTCTAGGAGGACACGGGTCACCTATGTGACAGTTTTCCCCACTGCACCATTCTTTTTTTTTTTTTTTTTTTTTTGCGGCACCGGGGATTGAACTCACAGCCTCACACCTGCCAGGGCAGACGCTTAAGCTACTGAGCCAAACTCCCGGCCCTGGTTTTTTGAGGCAGGGTCGCACTACGTAGCTCAGGCCGGCCTTGTTCCGCGTTGTTGTAGCCCAAGCCGGGCTCGAACTCACAACGCTCCGCCTACCTCAGCCTCCCGAGTGCTGGGATTAAAGGCGTGCGCCACCACGCCCAGCTCCACTGCACCATTCTGATGAGATTCTCTCTGAGGCCTCGCTGGTCCTAGCAGCTGGGCAGGACACTGACACAAACCTCCCTTGATGGCATGGTGGGGCACATCTGTAATCCCAGCTTCTTAGGAGGGTGAGGCAGGAGGATTTCACATTTGAGACTGGCCTGGGCAACTTAGTGAGACACTGTCTCAAAATTTTAAAAAAATGGAAAAAGTCACATAGGTAACTCTGGCATTATCTGGCAGGCCCTGGGTTCCATCCTCACGACTAAAAGAAAACCCTAGCCCCTTACCCCACCCGCTTCCTGCTTCAGAGTGCTCAGGGCAGGGAGGGGCCCTGGGTCCTCTTGCCATCTCCTCCCCCTTCTCCCCACCTCCACCTCCATTTGAAGCTGGAATTGTGGAAGACAGACGGTCATGTTGGCCCATCTGCAGAGCTGTCCCCATAGTCACAGGGAGCCCAGGAATGGGGTCCAGTGAGGAGGGTGGGGGGCACCCTGGCCAGGCGGGGTCTGCACAGGGAGGTGTGTGGAGGAGGAGCCTGTGGCCAGGTGTCGCTGGGTGCGCGTGGGCCTGTGCCTGCACCCCCAGAGCCTCCCTGCTCCCCACTCTGGCCTCAGCTCCCGGCCTGTACTCCCCAGTTCCCGCCTGAGCTCTGCCAGCTGCCCCCCGCCCCGGGGGCATCCAGTGCACACTCCAGGGACTCGCTGGGGGCAGGGCCGGCTGGCCGGAGACAAAACCAGTTGGTTGAGCAGAGCGGAGGCCGGTTCTGGCCCGGGTCCAGTCCGCCCCTCCCGGGGGTGGGAGACAGCAAGGCCCCCTCCTCCTCCTCGGGTCCAGGCCCAGCTGGCAGATGCCAAGGCGCTGTTTGCTCATTGCCAGGAGTAAACTCTCTCCTGAAGACAATAAAATCGCTGGGGGCGGAAGGCAGCAGTCCAGGGCCGCAGTTAACCCTCGGTGGCCTGGGCCGGGCAGCTTCCCTGCGGCCCTGCGAGCGCGGCCGCAGACGGATGGAGGCGGAAGGATACGGGTCCAACGGTGCCCACCAGTGTGAGGCCCAAGGGGCGGAGGGCAGGGGCGGCCCTGTCCTCAGGGAGAGATGGGCGCGCCTAGGTCTGGGACACTGAGAGCGGGTCATTTAGCCTCTCTGAGCCTCAGCGGGTCACCTGTGAAGGGGGCGTACGCACTGCTGCAGGGTTTTGTTGGGAAGGTCAGAGGCGCCTGGCACCCAGAAGGCCCTCGGGACACTCGAGCCCGTGAACACTCAGAGGGGGACGCTGGACCGGACAGCGGGCGGTGGGTGTGGCCTCCCCGCACATGCACAGCGCCCGTTCTCTGCCCCCTCCAGCCCCCAGCTACCCCTCTGGGGTGCAGGATGTGATGGTCCGTCCTTGGCCTGCAGGTTCGCTGGCTTCCCCACAAGCTGCTGCCCACCCAGGATCCCTTTCTGTATAGGCTCAGCTCAACGCCATCTTCCCCTGGCCACCCCAGGCCCCTGTAATCTAAAAAGAAAAAAAATTTTTTTTTTTAAACTTTTTTGCAGTACTGGGAATTCATACTGAGCTAACATTCCCAGCCTTTGTTTTTTTTTTTGTTTTTTTTAATTTTTTGAAAAATTTATTTTGAGACAGGATCTTGCTAAACTGCTAATTTGCCCAAGCTGGGCTCAACATGCTATCTTCCTGCCTCAGCCTCCCAACATGCTGGGATCACAGGTGTGTGTGTCACCGTGCACGACCCCCTGTGACCACCTGACCACTGTTGGGCTCCGGGCTGTCCCATCCCCTCGGGGAGCCCTGGGGACCCTGTTCCCGGGAGCACTCCTGGCTACGGCTCTGAGGTGGAGGTGGAGGGGGGCCTGTCCCTGGGAGCAGCCTCATACCCCGCGTCCACTGGGGCACTGTGCATGTAAGCAGTGAGGGCCTGGGTCCCAGGGAGTCTGCTGTACCCTTGGCCGCAGCAAGCCGCCCGCCCTGGCTTTGTGCTCGGGGCCCCAACCCCAGGCTGCCCTTTGCCCAGCCACATCTGGGGGGCGGGGGGTAAAGGCGGCCAGACGGCGCGCGGCCAGGTTGGCTGTGGCCTCAGATGGGGTGCACGAACTGGTAGACGAGGCGCTGGGAGATATCCGGCTTGCGGATGATCCCCTTCTTGTAATACTGGCGGATGGAGCGGCTCAGCTTGTCGTAGTTCATGGCTGGGCGGTTCTTACGGATGCCCCACAGCCGGGCCACCTGGGCAGAGTCCTCGATCTTGAAGATGCCTGGGAGAGCAGGGGGTGTCCAGAGAGAGGCAGAGGTGCAGGCGGGCCAGGAAGCAGAGAGGCAGACAGAGACCAACAGGTCAGCAAGGGACCCTGGCGGCGGCGGCTCCCTGGTGGTGGGGGTTGAAGGACCGGTACGAGGCTTGAGCCCCAGTAAGTCACACCTGGAGGGGGGGCTTGTGCATCACTGGGCTCACTGGGGTTCTGAAGGCCTGGCCCTGTGCTCCTATGGTGGGGTTCACACCCCCTACTGGGAGCCCCAGGCTTATTTATTTATTTGGTGGCACCAGGATCGAATTCACAACCTCGTGCCTGCCAGTCAGGCGCTTAAGCCACTGAGCCAAACTCCCGGCCCTAGTTTTTTGAGACAAGGTTGCACTATGTAGCTCAGGCCAGCTTTGTGTTCGAGTTGTAGCCCAAGCCGGCCCAGAACTCACAACGCTCCTCCTACCTCAGCCTCCCGGGTGCTGGGTTCAAAGGCGTGCGCCACCACGCCCGGCCCCAGGTTTATTTAAAAAGGAGCTGCTGGATCACTGACACTGACACACGGACCTCACATTGTGCTCCTTTTGGGACACCACTAGGCCCCTCTGAGTCCCCCCAATGAAGTTAGGCTGTTTTTCTCTTGCCGCTGTTGGGGGTGGAACCCAGGGCCCCATGCATGCTCTGTGAGCGCTCTGCCCCGAGCCACACCCTGGACCTGTTTTATTTTGAGATGGGGTCTTCCCGAATCACCCAGGCTGGCCTCTAACTCGCCTTTGCCCCGCCTCATCCTCACGCAGCTGGGGCTCCAGGGGTGTCCCACCACGCCCAGCTTTGGAGCACAAAGCCTGGTCAAGGCTGAGGACCCCAAACAGGACAGGGTGTGGCTGGGTCCCACAGATGAGGACACGGAGCCCGCCCAGACCCTGGGGCAGCCAATGACAGCTGCGTGTCGCAGCCGGGGCAGAGGCAGGGGGTCCCCAGCCCCGGGTCCCCGGCCCGGCTCACCCTTCTCCTTGTTGAGCCAGCGGATGAGGCGGCCGTAGCTGCGTGGCTTGAGCAGCAGCTCCCGCAGGAACTGCCACAGGTGGATGGGCTGCCCCGAGCAGGAGGAGTCCACCTCGCCGTCGGTCCAGCTGTCCTCGCTGGTGGATGCTGGCGGCCAGGGAAGGGCGGTGAGTGGGCAGCCGCAGCCGCTCGGCCTCGGAGGCAGCCACCCTACCCTCCAGCCGCGCCCCTGCCCTGCCCACCCGCCCCGCTCACCACAGCAGTGGACGGCCCCGGGCGAGGTCCTCTCCTTCATCCAAGCCGCTGTGGGGCAAGACGGACAGGTTGGGGACCCGAGAGGGGCCCTGGAGGAGGTGGGGAGGGACACTAGGTGACATTGTGGGACCACAGAGCCCCTGGTGGTGGCCGGGGTGTGCCCGGTGGTTCCCTGCTTATCATCAATCCAAAAGCAAGCTGATCAGAAGGAGCTTCCCGGGAGACTTAGGATTCCAGAGCTCAGAGCTCCTGCAAACGTCCCCGCCCCCCGTGTCCTTGTGCAGGGGCGTCCCCCGGGGCTCACCTGAGAGCCAGCGGGTGTGGGGGGTGTCGCTCAGGGCCTGGACTATAAAACCTGCTCCCTGCCCTCTAGCTGCCCAGGGCACTGAGGGCTCCCAGCCCCCCCAGTCTCTCCCATCTCCATGACGACAGCGGGGGTGGGGGGTGGGGTGCGTGCTCCTGCCCATGTCACCACCCACCAGCCGGGGGCCTGAGCTGGGGCAGTGCTGATGTCTGGTGGGACCCTGTGCCTGGGCCCTCTCCCCTTATTCTCTCCAGGCCCTTACCGCAGGGACCTAAACTGACCAAGCAAAATGGGCAGCTGCGTCCAGCACACAGAGGGTGCCCTGTGCCACAGAAGCAATGTAAATGTGTAAGTCAGCACATGGCCATCGAAAAGTAGAGAGCAGCTGGGTGGGATGGCTCACACCTGTAATCCCAGGTCTCTAGGAGGCTGAGGCGGGAGGATCTCAAGTTCAAGTCCGGTTTGGACTATGTAGTTCACGTTGTCCTTGAACTCTTTCTGCCTCAGCCTCCTGGAGGGTGAGATTCCTTCCTTTTTTATTTTTTTTATTTTATTTAATTTTGAGACAGGTTCTCATTGAGTCACTAAGTTGTCCAGACCGGACTTGAATTTGTGATCCTCCTGCCTCAGCCTCCCAAAGTGCTGGGACTAGGGATGTGAGGCACTGGGCCTATCTGTGACTTCTTTCATCTGCTGTGTGCTCTGTGTTAGATCTGGGCCGGCAGCAGAGTGGGTTGGTGAGTTCCCCCAGGACCCAGGCAGGCTGCTGTCCCAGGGGAGTCCAGGTCGGGGCAGGGGCTGCTCCCCGATGGGGGAAAGTCAGCCTGCGTCCTGGCCTCACCCGTGCTGTCCCACCTGATTTCCAGATGTCCAGGTGAGCGTGTAGCACGTCCCCACCCAGGGGCGAGCGCTGGCGGAACTGCTCCTCAGACAGGGCGCACAGCTCCTTGCCCCCGAGTTCCTGGAAGGCCGTGCCCACGGGGGGCAGCCGGTACTGGTGCTCGGTCCACAAGAGCCACTTCTGCACATTGCTGGGGCTCCAGTCCACAGGGTCTGGGAAGAGACACCCACAGGCTCCGGATGTAGCCCCCGCACCCTGGGACCAGGGCTCTTTGGGAGGGGATCGAGCCAGGTCTGGGCAGGAAGTTAGGGGTCCCGCAGAGGCGGGGACCCCAGGAAAGAGAGGAGCCAGAGGGCAAAGCCGGGACCCTAAAAACAAACCTGGCTCGGGCCACGGCAGCCGCTGGCTCTGCACCCCCAGGTCCCCCAGGCCCCTCTGGCCATTGAAAGGACTTTTCAGCGGAGCCCCAGCCCTGGAGGGGATGGTGACACTAACCTGGCAACACCCGAGCTCCCTAGCGACTCCTTGCTTCCCCCAAGCCCCGAAAGAACCAGAGAAAAACAGAACCAGGAAAGACAAAGGATGATCAAAATGTAGGGAGAATGCTTAAATTTTACAAAATCATTATGGGGGAGGGCACATTGCCCTGAATCCCCCTCGGGACCCCTCCCTCCTTCGCCCCCACGGATCCATCGTTCTCGTCACTCTCTGAAGCAGCTCTGAAGTCCTCTCGCGTGTCGAGGTGTGATCAAAAATGCGGTGAACGCTGCTGCCACGCGCCGTCCAGCGGACAGGCAGTCCGTGAAAACGTCGGCCTGATTCATTGGCTCTGGTACTGTGGGACCCCCGACTCTTCCTCAGAGTCAGAGCGACTGGGAAAGGGAAACGTTTCGGCTCGGTGCCACACACGGAGGCAGCCGGGGCAGCACAACTAGAGACCCTTGGCAGAGAGCGCTCCGGAGCTGCTGCGGAAGTTGGCGGGGAGGACGGGACGAGTGTGTTGGATTCCCCGGGGGAGGATTTGGAGAGGGATTCACCTCGAGATGTCTTTTACTGTAACGCATTTTACAGTTTAACCTCGCACTGCACGGTCCACTCGCATCTCACAGGGCACAGCCCCACACAGCGCTTCATGCTGGGACTTCACAGAGCGGGAAGCTGAGGCCCGTGGGGGTGCGCGGTAGCTGTTCAGTGCATGCGTGCTGAACCCACAAGCAGCAGGGCCGGGGTGGCTACGGGGCTGCCGTAGGCCTCAGAGGCCGGGTCACCACTGGTCACTGGCAAAGCACGCAGCGGGGACGGGCAGGCAGCCCCGTTTCCACAGCACCAGCAGGCGAGCGGCAGGCGAACACCCCGACCTCCTTTGCCATCGGCCCACTTCCTCCCTGAGGTCAAAGCGATTTGTTTCCGTCTCCATTGTTCTGAGGGTGCAGAGACCTCCCGTGGTGGGGTGCGACGGGAACAGGCGGGAACAGGAGGACCGGGCCCCTGGGCCGTCGGCCGAGCTGCCCACACCGGACTGCTGCGGTCAGGGACCGGGCCTGAGGGCCTCGGGAGACCCCTGCTTCTCTGGGAAAGCTGCAGACGGGCCAGGCTCACGCCCACCTTCCCGGCCTTCTCGGCCTCCTGGGCCCCCCCACCACACATGCTGGGGGCACGAGGGTCCGCTTATTCACAACCTGTTTCCCTCACTGTAACGCCAGCCCGGGTACACACGGACTTTCCCGCTGTGTCCCCGCTCAGTTCCCTGGTCTTGGAACAGGGCCTGGGGAATGGATGAGTACTTGGGGGTTGAATTTATTCCACAGCTGTTTATTATTATTATTGCTTTTTGCACTGGGGATCAAACTCATGACTTTGTGCTTGCCAGGCTGGCACTTACGCCACTGAACTAAATCCCCAGCCCGCCACAACTGTTTATTGAGCAGCTATTATATCCAGGTGCCATCTGAGGCACTGGGGTGTGGAAATGAACAAGCAAGGGGTAAATCCCTGCCGCTGTGGCGTGTGTATTTTAGAGGGAGACACAGATGGTAAACAAGAGAGGGAAAGCAGCAGGTCTGACGAAAGTTGGCCCAGAGAGAGAGGGAGAGAGACCCACAGTGGGTGAGGGAACAGCAGCTGGAGGTGGCAGCAGTTTCCAGGGAGGGGTCAGGAAGTCCCCCCTGAGCTCGTGGCTCCTGGGCCGGGACCTGACGAGGCTGGGGAGAGGGAGAAGCAGATATTCGGGGAAGCAGCGTGCTAGGCTGAGGGGCCAGCGGGTGAAGGGTCCTAGGGCTGGCTCTTGCAGGAGGCTGGGGCAGCGTGGAGAGCAGAGCGGGCCCCCCGCCCCCTGGAGCAAAGCCGGATCCCCCCACCCTGCACGTGCTAAGCGGGGCCGCGGCCGCCCAGGGCTCACCGGCAGCGATGCCGAGCAGCTTGCAGGCCGTCTCGATGTCCCGGAGCACCTCGCCCACCACCATGGACTGCACCTGCTCCAGCGAGTGCTCCTCCAGTGCCAGCCCGCCCGGTGCCAGCTCCAGGCCGCCCCCCGGGGCCTGGCTGTCGATGACCGGGCACTGCTCGGGCTCCTCGGGTGGCCCCTCCCGGGAGCTGGCCGCGGGGCCCTTGGCCACCCAGGCGCTGTCCTCGGGGTACAGCATGTCGAAGTCGGAGAGGTAGAGGGCGGACAGGCCCTGCTCGGGTGTGGCGGGCGGGCTGGGGCTCCAGTCCCCTTTGCCGGGCCCCGCCACCTTCTCTAGCGCTGAGCACAGTGCGGCGTCTGGGGGCAGCAGCAGGCAGGCGGGGGGTGCGGGGCTCAGGCCCGGGCTGGCGCTGCCCATGCCGCTGCTGCTCGGGCTGGCGGCCGTGTCTGTGGAGAGGAAAGAGACCAGGCTGGCCGCGTCCCGCAGGGCCGTTAAGCTGGTTACGGGGAAGAGGGGCATGGGGGCGGGGGCTTCTGGGTCACCGGGCATCAGGATCAGTGCTGGTGGGGAAGACAGGGGCAGGAGAGGGGCCAGGCCAGCCCGGAGCTGCAAACCCAGACCCAAGCGATGTGCTTAAAATAGCCCTCAGGCTCAGGACAGAAAGCGCTGGCGACCCATTTGGCAGATGGGCAAATTGAGGTTTGGGCAGGGGTCCCCTCCTGTCCCGACCCTTCCTGCCAGCCGAACCCGCATCTCTCCTGCTGTGCCTGTCGCTGGGGCGGCAGGGCAGAGGCAGCACCCTCCCCAGGGTCGTCCTAAGACCTGTATCAGCGCACGGTCTGGGGGAAGGGACTTGCGAGGTTAGCACCATAAACCCTGGGGTCCCTGGGGCAGTCGGCGAGTTACGAGCCTGAGACCCAAGAACACAAAGCAGAAGTAGAAGGGGGCCCAGCGGTGTGTGCCCCCTGGAACTTCCAGGGGTGTTTAGCAGGGAGGAAAGGAGTGAGGCCAGCAGTCCAGGAGGCTGAGGCAGGAGGATTGCACGTGCGAGCCCACACTGGGCAACTGAATGAGACCTGGTCTCAAAATAAAAGATGCAAAAGGACTGCGAATGCAGCTTCCTGGTTCAGTCCCCAGCACTGCCACAGAAGGAAAAATAAAATAAAATAAAAAGAGGTGGCAAGGGGCACCGTGTGCAGGCAGGGCAGGCTGGTCTGCCACTTCGTGCAGGGCACCCACGCCCTTGGGACGAGCAGCCCCTGGGCCCTTGGTGGTAGAAACCTCCTTCTCAGGCCCCTCAGACCGGGAGTGGAGTGGGGACAACAGTGACTTCGCAGGCCTTTGGGGGACGCGGGTGAACGTGTCTGGCTGGGAGCGGGAGGGGGCCGGTGGTGGCTGTCTGAGGGCACCTGGCATGGTGGGCGGGCACCGGGGCTCCCCGGCCATCTCCAGTCACCCCGTGGGACTGGCCTGCGCAGCCGCGGTGGGCGGTGGGCAGCTAGCATGCTCGCACCCTTCCTAACAACTCAGAAAGGGCCGCAGGGCTTGGTGACCGGGGCCGGGGCGACTGCAGCTCCTCCGCCCACCCCTTGTTCAGTGCCCAACCTTCCCGACTTTCCATGGCAGCCCTGCAGCTTCCTGCCAACAGGACAAAGGGCTGCTCCCTTTGACATCAATTCTTCCTTTCAAGGGCTTCTTTAAGTGACAAGGAAGAAAAGGTCAGGGTGGGTGGGGTGGGCAGGGACGGGGGGCTGGGGTGGTGGGGGACAGAGGGCAGGCCTGGCCTCGTCTCAAGTCCTTCTCTGCAAATACTCCGGTGTGCCGTGGGCCGGCGTTATTTACCCAGGCAGTGCGAACAGCCCGCTCTGCCCCGAGCCCCACCCTGCCCAGGTGGCTCCACCCTTCGGAGCCCCTCGGGCCCCCACCACTCCTCCGTGCCGTCCACGTCCCCAGGGCCCCGTGCCTGCCACGTTAGGCTGGTCTCTGCCAGCGCCCGGGCTGCCGGCCAGGAGGCAGCACTTCCAAGAAGCAGGGCGCTGGCTTCCTCGCGGGGCTCTGCTGTGGGGTCGGTGGGCGAGGAGGGCTGAACGGGGGCAAGGGCAGTGCTCTGACACTTTGTCCCGCGCTCCACCACCAGCCCGGGCCCCTGTCCTCTGCCCAGGAGGGTGGCCGGGCCTCATTCTCACCCCGGTTCTGACGGGGCAGTCAAGGCACAGAGAGGTACGTGGCCTGGGTCCAGATCTCCCAACTCCTGGCCCAGGGCTGTGTCACCAGCAGCAAATTTCCACCCTGCCCTCTGCACCCCACATGCCAGCCCCCCTCACCCTGCTAGATGCCAGGGAGCTGCTCCCCGGCAAGCCTGGCCCCGGCTGCAGCACCTCCTGAGTTAATGGTTAATGCAGTGGCCGCAGCGGCGGGAGGAGAGGTCCCCACGGCCCAGGTCGGGCTGCGCCTCGCCAGCAGGGAGCAGGCTGGGGTGCCCGGTAGCAGCCCCCCATCCCCACTTGGATGCCTGGGGCGCACACCCTGCTGGCCCTGTCACTCATGCCGGGGAGCCCCCCACTGCCTCCCCCACAGGACACTGTCCGTCCTCCTGGGCTCTGACCGGCCCCTCTCCCTGGAGGTTCTGCCGGGCTGCTGCTCATCCCCCCGCCACTCATTTCCATCGGACCCCACACTGTCTGCCCCGAAGGCCCGCGTGGCGCTCCCCTCCTGCCCCCGAGCCCACTCCTGCCCAGCCAGACCCACAGCGCCGGAGGGGGTCGTGCCGCACAGGGCTGGGTTAGAGGGGGACGATAAAGCCAGAGCAGGGCGGGGTTGTGCACTGGTTATCGCAGGGTCTGGACCAGAGCAGGGGTGACGTGGGGACGAAGCACCGGCTCATGCTGTGCTGCAGACACAAAACTCCTTTCTCCTGCGTGCGGTGGCCCTGCCTGGCGTGCCCGTGGCTTCTCATCCCGGGTGACCCGCAGCCTCCCTCGCCCAGCGTCCCTCCTGCCTGCCCCCTCTGGCTCCCCTGGCTCCCCAGCCTGTGCGGGCCCCTCAGAGAGTGGTGGGGAGCTGGCCGTGTCACACAGCACAGCCAGCGCCAGGCTGGAGGCCTCCCGACGCCCAGGCCACCGCCCCGCGGGCCACGGTCCTGGGGGAAGCCTGGTGCCCACCAGGCCCTGGGGCAGTGGTGGGCCCGCCCTCCCTGGGGCCTGCCGTCTCCCGAGCGATGCCTCCAGCTCTCAAACCTCCACTTGATCCCTCTGGATTAAGCTGGGGGTGTGGATTAGGGCGCCCCGTGTCCCGGCTCCCCTTCCAGACAATGGGGGTTTGGTAACAGCTGGCGGAGGCTGGAGGGGGAGCGGGGGATTCGCCACCTCCGACCCCCAGGAAGGTTGGTGGGGGGAAGGCAGAGGCCAGGGTTAGGGGCAGCGCAAGCGCCTTCCTTCCGCTGCTCATCTTGGGGGGGATGTCCCACACCCCACCTGTCATGATGTCAGGAATGGAGTCACCCCAGAGGTCTCCACTTCAGCCCTGGGTGTCCCCCACATCCTGTCCAGTCCAGGTCCCCTGTTTCCCACTCCTGGGCTTGTGGTGCGGGAGAGACGGGCCCAGCATCCACGTGACTCCTAGACCTGGCTCAGGCCCCACGGGGCACGAGTGGGACAGGGCGATGGGCGGCCACCTGTTGGCCTCTCTGCAGAAGGAAAAGGTCCAAGGGAGGTGGAGACCCCTCCCTGGGCTCCCCACTGTCCGCCTGCCCTCTCCCTTCCGAACCTCTGCGACCTTTACCGGCTCGAGCCAGCACATGGAGGCGGGACTAGGGCCTGGCCCAGAGCCACGAGGGTGGGCAGGGGGCCACCCACCAGCACCTTGGAGAGAAGCCACCTGCCTGGCCTCCTGTGCAGTGGGGGGCCCCCTAGTTCCCCTCCCGGCCTGCCCGCCTGGCCCCTGGAAATCACCCCCGCAGAGGAGGGTCTGGGGCTGTGGCCAGGAGCTGCTGCCCCCAGCCACCTCGGGTCCCAGCCTGCTCTGAAGGAGGGGGTCCAGGCTCGTGGGGGGCAGGGCGTGTGAGGCTGGGTGGGGCCCTGCTGCCCGTGGTCTCCTCCTCAACTCTTCTAGTCCAGATCTGAGCAATTCTACACCCCGTGGCCCCCACTCAGGCCTGGCACTTTGGGTAGGAGGGTGTGACTTGGTTTCCCCCATCGTCCCAGGAGAGGACGGGCAGAGGCTCTGACAGACTTGACTTACGCTTCTGGCCAGCAGCACCCCTGCCAGGCTGTCCCCACCCCAGCAGCAGTGCAGGGTCCCCCTTTCCCCCAGTCAGCAGGGACCCCAGCCCAGAGAAGCCTGGGGCCTGGAGTGTGGGCCGAGGACCCAACTTCTGCCCACACCAAACACAGCCCTGCCCAGGCCGGGGGCTGCAGTCCCCGCCCTCACTCAGCCCACCCACGCGCCTCCTCTGCCCTGAGCCCTGAGCGGGCCCAGCCCCCCGCCAGCGCCCCCAGCTCTCCCTCCTGCCCGCCCTGTCGCTCCCTGGGGTCCTGCCCCAGCCTCCTCCTTGAAGCCAAGGCCCGGGGACCCCCAGAGGTCACCAGGTTCTACGGCTGTGCCGTGGGCACTGTGGCCGATGCGCTGGGCCTCGGTCTCCCCCCCAGTGAGTGGGAACTCGGACGGCAGGTGGGTCTCCCTCCAGGCAGGACAGAGGCGCGGGAAAGGCTGTGTCCCCTCCCTGGGTCACGGGTGCTTCAGGAGCTGCTCTCTACTCCTGTGTCTGCTGGGGAGGCAGAGGCAGGGCAGACTCCAGCTACTGAGTCTGCAGGGGCTGGTGGAGGAGAGGTGCCCGGAGCCCCACGCCCAGCTGGCACCCTCCCGACAAGGCGCGGGCACTCCGACAAAGGGATCGAACGGGAGGCGCAGACCTGAAAGGGATCCGAAAGGTCGGAAGTGGGCGGGGAGGGTGTGAGGGCCGGCCCGGGACAGGTGGCAGAGAACAACTTGTTCTGGGACGCCGTGCTGGGAGTGGGGGTCCCTGCAGCCCCAGGACCACTTGCCCAGGATCAGAGGCAGCCGGCCCTGACCCACCGGGGCACCCTCGCACGCAGCCCCCGTCCTGCGGGGAGAAGCTGGCAGGCGCCCCGGCCCCGCTGAGAGCCGCACAGGGCCTGCGCTAAATGTCAGGAAGGGCCCAAGGCAAGCCTGGCCCGCACCAGTTTGCTTTGGGAAGAGTTGCTCCACCTGCAGGGCCACTCACCAGGCCAGGGCACTCGGGACAGGTCGGGTTGGGGACAGGGACGGTCCCAGAGCAGGCTCGAGCCCTGGCCCCGAGCGGCGAGGCGATGGAGCCGGAGGATGCAGGTGAGGGCGAGGACCCCCAGGAGGAAGCTGGCCCGGCTGTCTGGCCTCACCCCCTCCTCCCCACCCTCTAGGAAGAGCCAGAGCTGGGAATTCCCAGCTCCCCCACCTCAGCCTGGGAGTCAAGCTGGCAAATGCAACCTGCTAGTGTCTAGCCAACTCCTAAGCAGCCCTCAAAACCCTGCTGTTTTGTCTCCTCCATAAAGCCTCCTTTAAAAGAGGACAGGAGTGGTGAGCGATGTGTGATGAGAGCACCGGGCCCCATGGTTGCCCCCTGCAGGCCCTGCACCCAGTCAGTCTTCAACCCCCAGGCACCCAGACTTCTCCAGGTTACACTCAGGCTGCATCACATGGAGCCGTTCACCGCCAGTCGCGTTCCCATTTCCTGGGCTGTTAATACAGTCTCGGGGACCTCAGCGGTAAACAGAGGGCTCTCCGGCACACTCTGCTTACTGCCACTCGAGACTCTCGAGCATCCATTGAGCACCCCTGGGTGGGGGTGTCCGGGAAGCCCTGCTCGCACAAGAGGGTCCCAGTGAAAGTGGCCGTAACTTTATAAATGATGTCGCGCACGTGGGAAACGCCTTTTCCCATCAGGCCTCACAGGGGCAGGGTCCCAGTGCCGCCAGCTCGGAGAATGCCCCTCCTGCCTCAGGCCAGGCGCACTCGGCTCTGCTGGCCCGGCAGGGCCCTGGCCTGGGCACCTCTCGGCCAGGCGTCCATCCCCTCCCTGCTGTGCTGCCGCCCGGGGCCGGGGCAGCCTGAGTCCTGTTTGTTTTCTTACTCAGCCCAGCAGCTGGTGCTGGGGAGCTGCTGCTTTATTGGGGGGCTGCGGAGGAGCTGTTTGCTGGGGAGGTGGGGGCAGGAAGCGCAGAGGAGCCCCGGCCGGCCCTGCATGGAGACCATTGGCATCGTAAAGGGGGCTGCAGGCCGGGTGTGGGCTGTTGGGAGTTTGCAGCTGCCAGGGTGAGGAGAGGGGTCTGCGCACGCACATGCACGCACAACCCAGTCTCGCGGGCCCTTCAGCTGCCCACCCGGCACCTCTTCGCCCTCTCGTAGGGGTCTGGCAGGCTTTAGGGCCCCCTCAAAGCCCCTCTGTTGCATCCCTATGTGCCCAGACCCGGGCCACAAGGCGTCAGCTTCCCCAGATGCTTGAGGACACCATGCCGCCTAGTTCTTCTGCTCACCCCACCCGGGCCCAGCCTGGACCCTCCAGACCAGCAAGCCCCTGCTGCCATGGCCAGGGAGACCCCTTGGCAGGGCAGCCAGGAGTGATGGCTGAGGGGCTGGGGCAGAGCAGAAGTGGTCTCTGGGGTGGCAGCCCCCTACGCGCCTCCCGCTCAGCCTGGGCAGCTGGGGTCAGCATGGAGCCCGTGGACACAGGGTCCAGGGGCTCCCCCAGGCTCTGGGCGCAGCCCAGGGAGGCCCGACAGGGCGGCATGTGGAAGAGTCAGGGGGATGTAAAGGGAAAGGAACCCGAGCCACAGGGTCCCTGCTGCCTGGAACACAAGCTCCCAACTTCCAAAGGGGCCCCAAAGTCGTGCCGAGGTCACGGGGCTCCCCGCAGCGAGCACTCCGTGCCCCCCCCAGACTCACCTGTCGGCTGCCGGGCCCCCAGCGTCGTGCGCTGCCTTGCCAGCCTCGGAGGGGAGCGGAGGAGGTGCGCGGCTCAGCCAGGCATGGGGAGGCTGGGGGACTGGGCCGCAGGGCTGGGGGCAGAGGTGGCCTCTCGGGTGGGCCGCCCTAGGGGCTGGCCAGTGAGCTCAGGGTTTGTGCCTGAGGCTCCCGCTGTCACCGTGACAGGGTCCGGGCCGGGGCTGGTGGCACGCGGGGCACAGGAATGCGCAGGGAGGAAGTGGCCGGAGACGCAGCGGGCAGACTCCCATTATAAGTAATCCTTCCTTATTTACCTGAGCAAACACCCTCCCTGCCTGCCTCAGGCTGCGGGCCGGCTCCCGGTTAACCCTTCAGGGCCCCTGCTTGCCCCGGGTCAGGCCCCGGCAGCGGGCTGGGGGCTCCCCTGTACCCACCCCGTCCTCCACCTGCCGAGCCTGGCTGCCAGGCCAGAGGCACGAGCATGTGGCACCCAGGGCCTGCTGGAGGGGCAGTGGGAGGGGACCCCAGGTGCCAGGATGGCTGCCCCCGACCATGGACCCCCAGAGACCCAGCCCCCCAGGCTCCTGCGTCTCGGGGAGGACCCACCCAGTGCTCGGGGCTCTCACACCGATGGCCACTGCTAAGAAGCAGCTGCTCTTCACTGGCACTGCCGGACACTCGCACCATCTCGGGGACTGATGCAGGTGAGGACCGGAGCCTGTGAAGCCTCCCGAGCCAATGGGAACCAGGCAAAGCTGCTCACACCCAGTGCCATTCCCTCCTCTTCTTGGATAAACGAGCCATGATTTTAGCAGGACACATGGCTACCTGGAATGAAGCTCGTCTCAGCTTCCCTTGCAGCTAGGTGTGACTCTGACCAAATGGAAGTGTTATATGACAAGATTTCCAAGAACCTCCCTTAAGAATAAGCTAGAAAGGGCTTGAGGTGTAGCTCAGAGGTCGGGCAGCTGTCCAGCACAGGCAAGAAACTGGGTTCAATTTCTAGCACTGAAGAAAAAAAAAAGCAAAGTTGACATGTGTCATTTATTGCCTTTTTCTTCATCCTTCCTCCATCTAGCTGTCTGGGCTGTAACTGTGATAGCTGGCATCATGGCTGCTGTCTTGGACCATGAGGAAAAGATGGCAGAATTCTGATCTAGAAGGAGCCTAGGTCTCTGAGGACTGTATGGAAAGAACCTGCCTCCCAATGCTAGACTGCCTGCCTCAGGACTTTTGCACAAGAAATAGACTGTTTACTTTTCACTGGGTGGGCTTGACCTACAGCCTGGGCTCTGCTGTCCAGGGCCTGCTCTGTGGCTCTCCCACCCATGCCTGCAGAGGAACAGGAAAGAGAGCTAAAGCCTCTGAGAGCTAAAAGGCGCCACCATAGTGAGTGAGGGGAGGACTTTGCTATCGCGCCCTAGCTGCCCACCCAGGCAATGCTGTGGGGGAGGGGAGGCCCCTAGGGTCGAGTCCCAGGCTTTGGTAGAGGTCACTGGGTGCCCAGCTCCTCTGGCCGATCCTGACCCCGCCTCCAGACCCCACGCATGCGCCATATACCATGGAGGCCCCGGGGTCACCCGGGCAGACACACAGACCCGGGACAGGCGTGGGGCTCCATCCGGCACGCATGCTCCTTAAGCAACCAAGTCCCTGGCCCCTCTGCCGCACTGGGCACTGAGCACGTGTCAGGCACGGGCACGGCCCCTGGGCTCCCGCCCCAGCCCTTTTGCGTTTCGGAGACAGGGTCTCACTAAGTGGCCCAGCCTGGCCTTGAACTGGCAGCCCTCCTGCCTCTGCTCCCCAAGTAGCGGAGAGGAGTGCGCCAGTGTACCTGGAGACCTGCCCCTGCTTTTGGTTGGAAGAACCCCTGCCCTCTGCCGAGCCCCTCAGCTGTCACGGACTTCAGGCGCCCCCGGGCTTGTGCTCGCAGTCTCTTCCCAGGCATGGCTATCTTCCCGAGACTCCAGCTCCTGGGCACGGGGACCTGTCTGTCTGTCTGTCTGTCAGCGTCAGATTCCCTTCCGATCTGTGCCCTTGCGCTCCCGAACCCCCTGACCCCGGCCTGGAAGGATCTGCGGCCAGGCGATTCCCGGCTGACCCGCCTGGTTCCGGGTCCAGGCCGAGTCCTGGCTGCGCGTGCGCAGACGCGACCGAGGCAGGCACCGGGCCGGGTCAGTTGGGTCCCTTCTCCGGGACACCGGGCCGTGCTGGGTGGTGGGTAAGGGGACCCGGATGCCCGGGACAGCGGGGTATTCTCAGTGCCCGGGCACCAGCCCCCACCTCAGGTGTACCTGGACCTCGGCACCCGGCTGGGCCCCGCGTGGGCGCTCCTGACCCGGTGCTGTGGTCACTCCGAGTCTGTCCCCGGAGGGCGAGGTGACCCCCAGCGTCCCTCCTGCGGGCAGCCACCCGTGGGCTTCCTGGTGCTGCGAGGGAGCCACTTCCGGTCTGGGGAGGCTCAGAGGGCGGCTTGGGGCCTGCGGTCCAGGCCTGGACGTCCCGGGGCCCTTCCCTGCCCTGAGCACCAAGAGGACATTGCTCCTGCACCCACGCCGGGGAGAGGGACCCTCTCCTTCCTGTCGACCCTGCCCGCCTCTCGACAGCTGCTCTGAGCTCCCGGCGCCCGGTGCCCAGTGCCCAGTGAATGGGCCTAGGGTGGGGTCAGCACACCCAGTCATCCTGGCAGCTCCAGGGCTAGTGTCCTGTTTTTCTTTCTTTCTTTTCTTTTCTTTCTTTTTTGCCTTTTTGAGTCAGGGTCTCACTATGCACTTTAGGCTAGCATTGAGCTCACTTTGTAGCCCAGGCTGGTCTTGAACTTGCAAAGGATCCTCCTGCCTCAGCCTCCTAAGTGTTGGGATTACAGGCGTGTGCCAGCACACCCAGCTTACTAGCATCCTGTTTTAATTTCAGTGGGGAAACTGAGGCACAGAGAAGTGGGAGGCTGGCACTGCGGTGAGGGGCCAAGTGCCACTACCACGCCACCCCGCCCAGCCTCCGGGCACCAGGAATCCCCCCTGCTGTGGTGGGGGCAGAGGTGCGGGACCCACGTCACTGCCCACACCCGCCGGCTGCTGCCTTTTCCCCATTCACACGCAGAGCCACCGGGCCTGAGAAACCGCAGCCGATAAGAGCACAATCGGGCTGTTTTGCCCAGCGGCCGGGGCTGGGCCACCTGGCGGCTGCGGGGAGGGGGCAGCCGCGGCCCCCACCAGGCCGCACTATCAGCAGCCCTCTCCCTGCCAGCAGCCCCTTTGAAATGTACCCACCTTATCAGGCCACTGCGCAGCTCTCCAGGGAGGGCCATGGCCTTTGTGTCCTGAGCTGCCCGCGGCGGCCTCCCGCCTGGGCCCCAGGGGACGGACGACTGGGGTGGGGGAGCACCTGGTCCTCCGACCCCTGAAGAGCCCCCTGGCGTCACACACGGCACCCCGCATCACGCCCACAACCAGGGGTCGCCCCGGGCCTGACTAGGCCTCGCTCCCTCCCCAGCTTGCTCCAGGCTGCACCCCCAGCCCGGTTTGGTTTCCTCCTCGGCGCCCCCGGGGCCTGTTCCACGCCTGACCCCCAGCCACACCTTCAGCAAATGTTCCCGAGCACCTCCGACCTGCCGGGTGCTGGGGCCCAGGACCCACCGATTAGCTCTCCCGCGGCGCTGGCCGAGGATAAACACTCACAGACGGGGAACTTAGGTGACATTTCGGGCAAGACCTGACGGAGTGCAGTTCTCTCCCGCCGTGGAGTTAGACTCATGAATTTGGGGGGCTGGGGAATGGCAGAGACAGGTGGGAGAGTGGATCTGAGCTACAGGGCTACAGGGCGGTCACTGCATTTTGGGGAGCAGGGTGTGACCAGAGGCCCCCAGAATTCAGGCGCTGTCTGTGACACTGAAGCTGGAGGGGCCCGTGCCGGGCACTGCTGCTTCCTGCCCTGTGTCCTTGGGGACTGCCCTCTTGGCCTCAGTTTCCCTTCCCCATGCAAGAGGGGTCAAAGTCTCTTTCTTCAGCGGTCAGGAGCACTGAGCAGCGACGCAGCCACGGGGCAGCAGGTCACAGCCCGAGCTGAGGCCGGTGGCCTGGGCACCCGCTCAGCGGGGCCTTCGTGGGTCCCTGGGCGCACGTCCCCGTCTCCCTGCCATGTGACTCACTCGCCCGGGGACTTGCGGGGCCCTCTCTTCATTTTTACTGACACAGCGACACGGAAGCCGGCGGGGACCGGGGTCAATGCTGTCCCCAGCAGCCCTCCATGCTCTGGCTCGCTTGCTGTCCCCGTGAATCTTGGGGTGCGGGCGATTTCACAGGTGAGTGATGGAGGTATAATCGGGGACCCAAGGCTCCTCCTCCCTGGATGTTTCTCCCCGCTGTCTTCCCGTCCCAGGCTCCAGCCAGAGGAGCCGTGGAGGGCAGAGCCCCCACAGGTCCCCACCCCCGTGGCCTGTGGCCCCCCGAAATCCCACAGGCCACGTTCCACGGCCCTGACCCCAGGCTGCAGGAACAACCTGCTGGCTCCCTGCCGGCCCCCAGTGCTGCTCTTCAGCCCAGCTTGGTGGCGCAAGAACCCCGAGGACGTCACCACCCTCCTGTGCTCCCCGCAGCAGCACCCGGGAAAGGGTGAGGACGTGAGAGGAACCACGGGCGGCCTGAGGATGGGCGGGGAGGGCTCAGCACCCAGACACCCCCGCCAAGGCCATCTTCAGGGTGCCCGAAGCCAGGCCCTCGGTCACTGGATCTGAGGCCTCCGCCGCTGCCGTCTCCAGCCTGGGACCCGTCCTGCCTTGTGGAGACACAGTAGCGGCCAGTGTTCCCGGGAGCTGCCCAGTGGACCGAGCTGAAACGGCTCCGCGGGTCTGGAGGACCCAGTGGCGGCACCCAGGAAATGCTCGGCACCTTGGGCCTCAACCCCCAACCCCTACAACCCCTGCCTCAAGACTGGAAATTGAACACAGGACCTTCATTATGTCTCCAACACATTTTTATTTTGAGACAGGGTCTCACTAATTCTCTTAGTTGCCTAGGCTGGGTTCAAATTTGCAATCCTCCTGCCTCAGCCTCCCAGAGTGCTGGGGTTACAGGTGTGCACCACCACACCTGGGCTAGATTCCCCTTTCTAGGGGCCTTACACTGCTTTCAGAATGTGATACACGCCTCTCTCCCAAGGAGCCCCTTCCCATCGTGTCTTTCTCGGATCCCAAGGTGGGGGCCCAGCACATACTCCGCCTTATCGAACCGCCCTCCTGGCCTGTGACCACCACCGACAGACAGGGTTTTGTGGCACCTGCTTGGTACCCTTGAGTGCCAGTGCGGTGCCTGGCCTGCAGCTGTGTGCGAGATGAAGGAATGGACAGACGGATGGACAGACAGGCGGGCTCTGCTGGGTGCGGTTGAGGCAGCTGCAGACAGGGGACGCACAGGGGTGGGCAAGCTTCCTGCGGGAGAGCTGACCGGTGGGGACAACCATGGCCGCGGGGCGTGGGAAGAGGAGGGCCGGGACCTTGCTTCCTGGTGCGGGGTTTCCACCCGCTCCCACCTGGGGCGGCGGGCAGGGGCCGCGCGTGCCGTCCAGCCCTGCCTCCGCCCTGGGCCGCCTCTTGCCCCTGTACCCTCCCCTGGCCCTGGGTGGCCTCCAGCAGTGACCCTTCACTCCCCGCCCCACGGAGCCCCCGTGTCACCTCAGAGACACGGGATCCCCCGCCCGGGCTGGGACGCAGCTGCGGCTGCAGGAAGCGGGAGCCGCCCAGCGTCTCGGGTGTCGCTGTCCCGCAGGCGAGGAAACCCCACACCCGCTGCGGCTCGGTGGAGCCTGGATTCCGGGCCCGGCCGCCCTCGGGGGCTCGGGGAGCTCAGCTCAGAGCCCGGGCAGCCCCTGGGAGCCGCTGGGCAGCAGCGATAGGAAGGGCTGGGGGCAGGGCGGGTGGGGGGTGTGCACAACTCAGTCCCTCTGTCCCTTCGTTCCCCGGCCTCGGTTTCCCCGGACAGTGCTGACCCCGTGGGCTGGGGGAGGGTCAACGTTCGTGTACCCTCGTGGGCAGAGACCTGGAGGCCCCACCTGCCGTAGAGATAACCAGGCCAAGGCTGGCAGGGGCTGGGGCGACTTGCCACCCAACGCGGGCAGCAGCGGGGCTCCTCGGAGTGTGGCTTCCAGAACAGAGAGGCGGGAAGCCTGGGGGTGAGGGCAGCGGGGGCCCTGTGGTGCGCGTGACCCCAGCTCTGCCCGACTTGCTGTGCAGCTCCCTTAAACTCCTCTCCCTCTCTGGGCCTCAGCCCTGCCTTCTAAAAGCCCTGTCACTGGGTCCTGGTCAGTTCTAGCGGGGATCCCCCTGGCCTCGCCATCTCCGCCCCTCTGCACCCCACAGTGCTGTCACACGGGCTGGGTGGGCTCCTTACATCAGCGGTCACATTTCACCTCCTCTGCTTACGGATGAGGCAGGTGGGGGGCCGAGGTCCAGAGTGAGAGAGAAGCCAGGGTCTCCCGGAGTGGGTGGTCTCCTGGCCAGGGGTGGCCTTGGTTGGCCTGTCCTCCAGCACACCCCCAAAGACCTGTCCCCACCTGCGCTGCTCCCATCACGTTGGGGCCCCGGGCGCCCCCTGCTGCCACCGTCTCCCCTGGCGCTGGCCTTTTCACATGCGGGGCTGAGGCAGGCACTGGTCTCTGCCTCCCTGGGCAGGGAGCACACCTGAGCCCCCGAGGCCCCTTTTCAGTAGGTGGACTTCGACCTCGCATCAACCGCATGTAAGAGATGAGGAAACTGAGGTAGAGACAAGGCCAGGTGGCACGTGGTGGAGACCTAAACCCCGGCAGCTCGGCTCAAACCATGCCGCCCCTCGAGGAGTCACACCTACACTCACCACACAGGGACCGTAGGACACAGGCAGCCTGTGACCAGGTGAAGCTGTGCAGGGCGGACGCACGGTGTCCAGGAATCCAGAGTGTAGGGAGATCAAAGGCCCAGCCCAGGGGCTGGAGTGGAGGTGGTACATGGGGTGGCTAGGGGCCAGGGTCACCCCTCTCTGGTCAAGGTTTTGGGGCCCCTCAGCACCCTGGTCCCCTACCCTGGAAACTGCCCTGTGCTGTAGCACCTAGGCCCAAGCTCAGTCCTGCGGGGCCCTGGGAGCGGAATCGGGTGTCCAGGAGAGGGGACGAGTGACACTGGTAGGGTACAGTGCCTCTGCTCTCCAGGGCTGTCCCCCGCCCCTTGTCACTCATGTGGGTGACAGGCCAGAGGGTGCCCTGCAGCAGGGGGCACCCACAGCAGGCCCTCAGCCCCCACAGCCAGCCAGGGAGGCCGCGGGTCCCCTGAGCTCCCACGGTCCCCTGGGTCTGTCTGCTTCCCTTCCGAAGGGGAGCAGGGGGACCTCGAGAGCAGGAGGGTGGTGACGGGGAAGGGCAGCTGAGGCCTCGGGAGTCCCCCTTCCAGGAAGGCGGGACCTCGGCCCCAGCCCTGACCTGCAGCCTGCACACCTGGCCGGGACAGGAGGGGTCCCACCGGGTGCTGCTGCAGCCCACACACCTGGCCGGGACAGGAGGGGTCCCACCGGGTGCCAGTGCTGCTGCGGCCTCTGGCGGGTGGGGTTCCTGGGAGGGGCTGTTTGTTCCCGGGCGCACAGGCCAGTGTTGGCTTTATGGTGCCATCTGGAAGATACGGCACGGGCGGGCCTGGCTGGCATGGGGCCCGTGTGGGGGAAAGGGACACTGGGCAGTGAGGAGCTGGCCCCCAGCTGTTGCCTGGCCCCCAGAGGCGGGCAGAGGCTTGGGCCGGCCTAAGTCCAGCAGTCTGACAGTGACCCCCTGAAGCCGGGGTGACGGGTGAGGGCACCGAGGCTCAGCAGCTCAGTGAGCTGCCCCAGGTCACCCCTGGATCCCAGCCCGGCTGCAAGTGGCAGTGGAGCCTGCGTCCTGCCCACCTCTCAGCACTGCCATGGAAGGCGCTGGGGGCCTCGGGCAGCCCGGGACTCGGGGGCCCGGTCCAAGCACCCTGAAACCTTCAGCAAGGGCTTCAGCTTCCTGTGGGTAACGCGGATTCCATGCGGCCCTGGGGTGGCGGGAGAACGGGTACAAGGATAAACAGCAGTCTTGGGCCTGGGCCTGTGGGTGACCTGGTGGGTTTCTTTGTGGTGGGTGTGATGACCCCACCATACTTCCTGCCGCCACAGCACGGGGTCCTGAGTGGGTGTCCCCTCTGGGCCTCGGTCCCTCTGGGGAGCCCAGGGGAGGCTCCCAGCACGTCCTGTGGATGTGTGGGGTATCATCCTTTCCTATGGCCCTGCAGCGAGGTGTACTGTGACCTTACTAAGGGCCTCGGGGACGCTGCGGGGAGAGGCGGGCCGAGGGCAGCAGGCTCACAGGGGAGACCAGCTGGGGCCTCAGCCCCGTGTCCTTCCTTCTCCAGGAGAAACCTGGGACAGCTTTCTTCCCCGAAAGGGCGTCAGGCCTCGGTGGCTGTGCCCACGTGGCTGGTTTGGGGCAGGGCTGGCTCTGCTCCAGGCCCCAGGTGCTGCCAGGAGGGCCTGGCTGGGGACCTGGGTGGAGGCCACCTGCTTCGGCGGAATCCAGCTGAGAGCTTTGGAGTTTGGCCCAGCCCGAAAGGGAAGACGGCAGGGGA
>RJWM01019205.1:0-39530 GCA_004363535.1 Dasyprocta punctata | reverse complement strand
GAGGCTTGGATGCCTTACAAATGGGTCTGAGAGATCCTCAGTCCACCAGGGACTGCTAGTATTCATTCCTGCAGCAACCAATACTTTCTGCCTTTTCTTATGGTCCTGACATCCCTGACGGATGCCGAGGCATGAGCACTTCCGACGCTGTGTTCTTTCAGATCACACGTGTCCACATCATTCTGAATGCTGCTCCCCTTTGACCTGGACCTTACTTTCAGACTACAATATTAAGACTTCAAAAACCAGAGACTATCAAAAGGGGTGCAAGTACCCCTCTTCATTACTTGTAAAATGCAGGACTTCCGCCCTTTACCTGGAGGAAAGTTTACTTATTCAAACGAGCCAGAGCCCCAGAACAAGCGGAAGGCACCTGCTACCTGCAGCCACACCTCTGCAGTTCCATGCCCGGGAGGAGTTTGGGGGTGACCCCTTTGTTGCTTTCCATAGGAAAGACACTGAAAGTTGTTGTGAAAGCCAATAACAACCCTCTTACCTTCCAGGTTTACCAAAGCAAGGCGGTCTACTTACATTTGAGTTTCAGAAAAACAATAAACATTTGTATAGTGTAAGTGAACCAAGCATTATTTGGGATAAACTTACTTATACTAAGAAAAAAGTACCTATATTTGTTGTTTATCTCACACTCAAAATTATCTCAATTCCTTTATTTTTTCTGGCAACACTGTCCCTACTCCATCTATCAGTAGACCCTAATTTTTTCCCCAAGGGCCCTGCACCTGGGCTCACAGTCTTCCTTTCAATCACATCCTGTCACCCATCTCCCCGCTTAGTAAGCACCCAATCTGTGCGCATCCGTCTATCTGCACTGTCGCAGCAGAGCACCAGGCCGTCCTGTCTCCCCCTGAACTACTGCAGCAGACTCCACACTGCTCTTCCTGCTTCTCAGTCTTGTCTCCTTTCCACTCTTATCCTGCAGCTGCAGTAATTTACCTGCTATGAAAATGAGTCCACCCGATTCCTCTTACCTAAACCCTTCACCACTCTCATTGTCGCTATTTACCCCGGCTCCTGAGTCTTAGCTCAGAAGTCGGTACGCATTTTCTGTATAAACCCCAGTAGTGAGTGTGTTAGGTTCTGCAAGCCGTGTGATCTCTGTGGAGCCCCTGAAGTAAGAAGGCAAATGTAGCAATGGAGAAAACATAAATGAATGAGCTTAGCTATGTCCTAAAAATGTTTGTTATTTGTAAAATGAAATTTTTAATTTTATGTCATTTCAACATTATCTCTTTTACAAAACATTTTTTTTGAGATAGGGTCTAGTGATGTAGTACAGGCCACTTTTGAATTTACTATATAGCCCAGACTGGCCTCAAACTGGCAGAGATTCTCCTGCCTCAGCCTCCCGAGTGCTGGGATTATAGACAGGCACTACCATGCCTGATTCTTTACAAAACATTATTGTATTTTTATTTGAACATTTTAAGAAGACTGTCCTTGGTTTGAAGGTGGTCCAGAAGCAAAGAATGAGTCACAGGTGCCTAACCCTGGCTCTGTATTCTCTGGCTACTGTCTCGGTTTCCATCCTCATCTTTCAACCACTCAGCAAGCACTGGAACCTACAGCAAAAGGAAACTCCTTACAGGAGCCTGGACAAGCCGCACTCTCCACAGCTCTGCCTCAGAGTCTCTCCTCTCAGTGAGCTTTATACACGTCCTGCCAGCCCTGGCCTCCAACAAGACCTTCTTCAGAAGCTTTCCTGAGGATTCCCGAAGCTGGGCTTGTGACGCCTTCGGTGCCTCCACAGAGCTCCACGCGTAGCCCTTTGCAGAGTCATCATTAATATGAAGAGCGTCTGTTTTCTCCTTGGGCTCTCCCCACCAGTCTGAACACCCCAGATGTCTGCCACTGGGTCCTCCTCGCTTTGATCTACCCAATGCCCAGCTCTGTGCTTGGCAATAAAAGTCTTAAATAAATATTTGCAGTTGTCAAAACAAAATAGAGGCTTTTAAACGTCCTCATCACAAAAAATAGTAATGGTTAAAGTGATGGATGTGCTGTTTAGCCTGATTTGATTAGGTATCAGTGGGCATTGATTCCTGTAGATACTACGCGGTGCAGAGCTCTGACTCTACACCCGGGTCAAAGCATCACGTTGTAAGCCATACAACTATTGTCTGTCAATCAAAAATGTTTTTAATGTTTTTGGTTAAATAAGTTAATTAGAATAGTAAAACAATAGAAGAAGAAGGCACTAAAGCAGAAGGTAGAAACCACCTTTGCGTCATCTGACCCTTTCAGAAGCCTTCCCCTTCTCATCTTCTTACTAAAAGTGGCTGCAGTTCATTTGACTTTGAAGGACAAGAGCCAGTTGGGTAAAGCCACATAGACGATAGGAACTACTGATGTCTAGAGATCGACCTATTTGTGAAAAAGGAAGAATAGAAAGGGATTATAGTTTACACTGAAACTGAGACTCACTCAGCCTATGTTCAAAGTCCCCTAATTGTCTCAAACATCTTCATACAATTGCTTTGTTCCAATCAGAATCCAAAGAAAGGAATGCACTGCATGTAGCTACAGCTCTTCATTTTCCTGGTTTAAGCATTTTATAGACATTGAATGCACACCCAGAAAGTGGTCACATCACAAGTGTACCACTTCACTAGTACACACCCATGGAACCAGTCACCAGGTCAGGAACGAGAACAGGGCAGCACCCCAAATCCCGACCAGGCACCGCGCCCTCCCAAGGCAGCCACTACCCTGACCTCTCCTAGCACAGACTGCTTTACATGTTTTGAATTGTGTGTAGATGGAATCGCGCTGTGCATGTTCCCTTTCTATATAGCTTATTGGTGAGATTCCGGAGTGGAGCTTGCTCAGTGCTGTGTTTAGCTCCAGATCAGGTGTTTCTCGTGGTGCCAGGCTGTAACTCGCCCAACCCTGGTTGTATATCTCAGTAAATCTTCACCCACCAAACCAGCTTCCTGACACTCCAGACTTGGCCTACGGGGGTGGGGGACAGAACCATCAGCCCTTCTCGATTGCTACCCCGAAGGCCAGCTGACATCCAAATCCTGGTTGGTTCAGGAGGACCAGCTCCTCCAGCCCTTCACAGGCCTGGCCTCTTTTGGGTCCTCGGTCCTTGTCCACCTCTGGAGACCTTAAAGCAAACTGAGTGCATGCATTTTTTAAGGGCTGCCATAAAACAATTACCACAAACTTAGTAACTCAGAATGTCAGAAGCTTATTGTCAAGCATTTTTTACAGGTCGGAAGTTCAAAGCCAAGGTGCCAGCAGCACCGGTTCCTTCTGGAGACTCAGAGGGAGGATCCCCTCCATGCCCCGCCCCCAGCTCTGCTGGCGACCTCTGGCCTAGCATTGCTGCAGCCTCCGCCTCCCCTTCTTCTAGTCCCTTCCTCCACGGCCAGCCCTCCCTTTCCCTTCTGAGAGCAGCAGTCACTGGTCTCGGGACCCACCCTAGCCCAGAGTGAGCTCATCTCAAGAGCCTTATCTTTTCTTAAGCAGATAATTCCATTTGTGTCCTTTTCTAGATTTAATTTTATTTATTATTTTCCCCTTTGTATTAGTGTATGTTTGCAATACATAATAAACACATCCATCATGGGGAAGTGGCACAGATGCGTGTCACACTCGATCCTTTGATTTCTCCTTCCCCTTCCTACCCGCCGTCTCCCCATCCCCAGGTCCCCTCCCCATCTCCACATAGATCTTGCTTCCTATCACCTATCTTTTATTTTTAAGACCCTGTCTTAATTCTATCTCCAGTGATTTTTATTCCCAATAAAATCACATTCTGAAGTGCTGGCTAGACACACCTTTTAGGGAGCACGATTCAACATACTACGGTGGGTGAAGGGCCTGCTGAGAGGCACATAGCAAAACTCAGTAGCCCAAATGAAGTGTGAAAAAGTGGCTCTCCTAGGCAGCCCAGCTCCCGGGCGTCGCCTCTTCCCCCACCCAGCCACGGCATCAGGCCTGAGTCCTCGGAGCACCTGCCAAGTGCCGCACTGCGAGCCAGGTGCTGTGGGCTGGAACAAGTGAAACCCAGCTTCTACCCTAAGGCGATGCACTGACCGGGGGAAGGAAAGGCTGGCAAGGAGCAGAGGTTCTCCATTCGGGTGATCTTGCCTCCAGGTCACGTATGCAGACTTTTTTTTTACTGTCATGGCTGGAGCATGTTTGGCTTCTAGCAGGCAGAAGCCATGGACGTCACTAAACTTTCCCCTGCACAAACATCCCACAGTTCTACAGCCCCTTATGGCAATCAGTCATCCACTCCAAAAGGCCAACAGTGCCTCTGTTGGAACACCTTGCCACACACACACACACACACGCACACAAGTCAGAATCTTATCCATGCGCTCAGAACCCCGGAGCCCATGGCCCCAGTGTGACCCTGCAGTCAGCCGGCACGCCCTGGTTCGGCGGCTGGAGTCCCCTTCATGCTCGGAGGGCCAGGGCTGCTGGCAGAGCGGACCTCCCCACCCGGCCCGCTGTCCCCTCAGGCACAGCCGAACGGCGCATCCCCACTCCTCCATGTCTCCCCGGGTCTGCACTGCCGCGTGCGGACACACTGCGCAGGGATGGAGAGCCTGCCGGAGACGGCCTCCCGGCCTCATCTGGCCCCAGGCTGTAATAAGCAACTCCGAGCCTCAGTACACCCTGTGACCCTCCCCCGCCAGCCACACCCCAGGCGAGACCGCTTTTCAGATGACAACACCATTTATGCAAATGTGTCTCGGCAAAGAGGAAGCTAACATCCGTGTGCCCTGGAGGCAGAGTGCCGCACACCTTCTTTTCGTATTCGTGTGTCTGCACGTGGATACCTAACTCCTGGAGGCCCTGGTGATCCGTAACCGCTCCTTCCAGACAGTGGGAGCATTTTGCTTTCAGAATGGTGGGAAATGAACCCAGGGGTCAGGCCTCGGTGGCCAGGGGTGCAGTGGGCGAAGCTGAAAAGATTATGTTGAAGCTAACATTGTAAGAAGTGTTGAAGAAAAAAAAAATTAGTAAAAGAGAAGCCCCTTGCTTGAAAGGAAGGGGCAGGGGCCGGATCCTGGAGCGTTAGGGTTCGCCAGCTCCGCACATCTTCTTTACCCTAATTTCTCTTTAGCTCTGGAGCTGGTGACTTGGCTTCCAAAAACGCAGCCCCTTCCATATTTGAATCTGACTCCAGCCCCGTGGGCGGGGGTGGGGAAGGGAATTCATTCTGACTGTGGTAACTAGCCCTCCTTCCTCAACAGACTTCGCTATGGAGAGAAATCTCCTGAATCCCACTCCCGAATAGGCGTATCTGTAAACGCTGACGTGAGCCGGGCCGGGATTATCACAGAGGAGGTACGGGGCTCCTGCGGGGGAAACGCGGCCTGCACAAGTGCGGCGGATCCTGAATGTGTCCTAAGTGACCGGTGCAAAGGAGAGGAAGGGAGGGAAGTTGTTCATCCACTTACTCATTCAAAGATACACAGAATCATGGGTGTGACGCACTGTGCTGGACACCTGACCACAGCTCAGATCTCAGGCAGAGAAGTGACCGGGGAAAATCTCTGGGCAGTGATCCAAACCTTCTCGGTCTTTCTTTCCTCCCAAACAAAGCCTGTTTCTAGGAATGTACCTAACACAGTCATCCACACCTTATTACCTTGCAAACATAGACATTGCACTTGAATCCATATTTCTAATTATCAAATTAAAGGCTTTCACCTAATGTTAAGAGTTCAAGAAGGCACAGGTCTGGTGGAGAAGTTTTGGGCAGACACTGGCGCCTCTAAGCAGCCAGGACTTGCTCCACACAGACGACCATCTGTATCCCCCGAGACAGGGTGACTGAGAGTTAGATAGAGCTCTAGATGAGACACTGGAGAAGGCAGCAGCTGAACTAGATTCCATCCCTGTACAGGACTAGAATGGTGTATTAGGCTATTTTCCATTGCTGTAAGTGGGACATCACTGTCCTGTGCTAAGTAATGTTTCCAACTGACACGTAGCCTGAAGTTCCAAGCGCAAAAGAAAATTCATGCTCTGGCAATTCCTTATCTTGTGCTCTTAAACAAGTTCTTCACCACTTTGGGCCCCAGATTTCTACCTGTAAAATTGGGCTAAAGCTTAAGGTACAGTTCTAATTGAAACATCGCAATTTTATAGTTCAATGCAGTGCCTGGCAAAACACACAGACACACACACTTCTGGATAAAATATCACTCCTCCAATGGGGAAATGGTACCATTTATGGGGGACTTGTAATATGCTAGTCATTGATCCCATGCATTGCACAGCTTTAATTTTAAATCTTTCAAAACCCCTGTGAGAGAAGTAGTATTATTAGTATCTTCAATTTAGAAAACTAAGAGAGGTTAAGTAACTCCCTCAAGATCACACAGTTAATGTAAAGATCTCAAGGTTCTTTGGTCAGTGACAGTTACTAGGTAATTGTATGCTAATAATTTTAATGTTCGGGTTATAGTTCACTGAAGATGAGCAAGTGTCTCATTCATCATTTTGCCTTTCTTGGGTACTTTAGTTCATTCCAGTTGCTTGAGTATAATTCAGTACCATATGGTTAAGTATAATTTTTCCTTATCTTCTGAATACTTTCCTGAATACTTGTTTCAGTTTGCTTGACAATCTTTGCAAATCTATCTTTTGGATAATATGTACAGTGTTTTGACATTTATGTTTTAATGATACATAAGGACTTCAAATTTAATAAGGCTAGAATTCATTTCTAGTGAATACATTCAGGAAAACATCATGCAGTAGATCAGGCCTGAGCTGGAGTCTGAAAATGAGGTGTCACTCAATAAACTGTAGCTGTTAGTCATTTTTTAAATGGCATTACACTTCCTTGGTTTAAATACTAAAATTGGTTTATTAGAATGACATAATATTTATCTCTTATGAGAAAAAAAGCAAATATATCAGCTTGGATGGTGTGTTATTTATGTGGGATTTTATCTGGTTCCCTTTTAGCTTCAGCACAAAAACCCGGTATTACCCTCCACTGAGAGCCAGGCTAGAGGCAGATGCTGAATATACAAAAGGCGTGTGAAGATTCCTTTTGGCCTCACCCTTGATCCCCTCGCCAGCGCTCGGTGCCTGGTCCTGAACATCGGCGACAATGGAGGAGCTCCCTAAGGCCCTGGAAGTCGACGAGAAGTCCCCCGAATCCAAGGACCTGCTGCCCAGCCAGACAGCCAGCTCCCTGTGCATCAGCTCCAGGAGCGAGTCCGTCTGGACCGCCGCCCCCAAGAGTAACTGGGAGATCTACCGCAAGCCCATCGTCATCATGTCTGTGGGCAGCGCCGTCCTGCTCTTCGGCGTGGTCGTCACCTGCTTGGCCTATCTCCTGCACATGAGTGACAAGACCGTGGCCGTCCTCAAGATGACAGGGCCGGCTTTCCTGTCCTTGGGGCTGATGACACTGGTGTGTGGGCTGGTGTGGGTGCCCATCATCAAGAAGAAGCAGAAGCAGAGGCAGAAGTCGACTTTCTTCCAGAGCCTCAAGTTCTTCCTCCTCAATCGCTGATGGCAGATTGACCAGGAGAAAGAGATATGGCCAACATCCAACATCCCCACCTTCTCCATGGGGCGCCGCAAAACTAATGCAGGCAAACTCTCGTCCTGGCCAATGCACCCTGGGAATGTTGCTGACTGAATCTCGCTTGGTTTCTGCTCCATCAAGCGTTCCCTTAGATCCTTTAGTTGCTCTCATCCTGTACTCCTATGTTCAGTCATCATTCATGGAACTCTCAGCCAAGTGCAGTGCATGCTGGGAAACTCCTTGAGGGTGGACTATACTCCAGGAAGAACCTCATGTTTATACATTTGGGTGTCTGAAATGGGTTCCACATTTACAACCTTCTGAAACCAAAACTGACCAATGGAGGTTCTTTACAGAGGAGAAGGGAGGCTGTGCTCTGACCCCAATGGGTTAGGCAATCCAGTTCCCTTAGCCAGTTAGATATTGACTTACATTTCAAGAGACCAGAGAATCACAAGTTTCAAACTTTACAAATATCAAACATTCCAAAAACTCAGCAATGAAGGGAGGTTGGGAAAGCATTGTCCAAGACGACACATCTGCCTGGACATGGCCCTGGAGACCGGTCGCTGGGAAAGCTTCATTTCAGATTATGTGTTATTCATAGCAGAGGCAATGGGGCAGGCTGGGAAGGAGGTGTCGTGTTTTCCCTTTGACCTGCAAACCTCCTTCTCACTGACTGCTTTCACCTTGGCAATTAGCAAAGGACAAATGCATGCTGTCCTAACATCCTCTGCCCGTCTCCCTCCTACCTCTACCCCTATTTCTGGAACAGCAAAGTGGAAAACTACAAAGGGATTCTGTGCAATTATTCTCTGCATCGTTTCCATCAACACCCAAACTGAAAAGACCAAATCCCGTATTCAATGGTTTGTAAGTTTCTAACGAACAGATTCATTTGTGAAATTCCGACTTCTGTTATCACTGCCCTTGCCCAGCAAACAAAGAGATATTTATGAAGCGCCCTGCTCTTAGCCAGGATCTAGGATAAGAGTCGGCCAGACACAGTCCCTTTTCTCATTATGCTTCCCAAAGTGAGAAACATAGACAAACTAAATGGCAACTAGAAAACCCTGTGCTGAGTTATTGTGGTGGCTGTGGGAATAGAGATATCTAACTCAAACTTGAAAGAGGACAGAGAGCTTCCAGGAGGCCGTGTCGTTCAAACTAAGTGCAAAAGGAAAGGTAGAGTTAGCAAAGAGGAGAAAGTAAATATATTAGAGAGAGCAGGAACAGCCTTGCACGCACAGCAGCTCAGGGGAAAGAGAGAACAGGATAAAATGAGGAATCGTCATGCCCTCTTCCCTGATCTCCAAAAGGTTCTGTTTCGTTCCCTGCTGGCCTGTTTCACACCCAGTGCTCCAAGTACCTTATATGCAGTTTATCCTGGGGCACTCTGTGGACCACATTGGAGGTTGAAGTGGGGCCTCCTGCGGGCCCACCAAGCAGAGTACCCACAAGGTAAGTGCTCCCAGAACTTCGTCTAACAACCCAGAGGCTGCTATGTGAAGGACCAGGAGAGATCCCTGAGACAGGGTTAGCCAGGCTGCCCTAGACCAGGCCAGAGGTCCAGAGGAAGGAATCTGATGGTGAGGAGAGAGAAGAGATGCTTGTGCTGAGCTCCTTTTATTTCTCAGCCTTTCCAGGCCTCCCCACTCACCGAGGCAACCTCTCTCCAGCAGGCCTCCAGAATCTCCACGCCTCCTAACAGTTCCGTATGCAGAGTCAGAATCGACCCTCATTTGCTGCATTGTGAAAAGTTCCTTAGAGACAATACTTGTTTCGTGGGGACACCCACTGCCTCCCTACCTAGGAAACCAGAGCCTGGGGTGCCATAGCCTCTCAGACCCACTAAGGATGACCATGTCCATCACTGAGAGATAAGTCCATGTGGCCAGGTACTCTAGCCTCCCAGTTCCCTACATATGGGCAGATTGAGATCAATTTTAGGGATACTGCAAGTGCTGCATCACTAATCAGAGCTCTGGTGACTCAAGCAGCGGTCTTGTGGGTCATTTCCCTTTCTTCTGGGATGAGCATGGATTGAAGATCAGCCCCTTAAAAAGCGCGCTCACAGCTCCTTGGGTGGGAGCACACAGGACAGGCTCCCAGCTAGCTTGTTGGAGCCCACGCTCCCTGAGCCTCCTCTCATCCATGTGAAAGCCGTAGTCTGGGCACAGACGTGGATGGAGGACCTTTGCAGATGGTACTCTCAGGTATGTCTTAATAGGAAGAAATTTGGGAGCAACCACAACTCTAGAAGATGTCCAAGTTTTGGAATCCTGTTGCAGTCTCCAGAAGCACCTACCCCCGTTCCCTTTTCCTCAAGTTAGGTTCTAAGCAGAGAACACAGAGGAAAAGCTTACAAGGAAAGATTCCCCAAGCATCTTTCCCACGGGGATCCCCCACACGAGTGTGGGCCATGGAATGTGCCAGGACCACCCTGAGTCAGGACATTGTAGAGACTTCTGCCAAAGTCAATCGCCCCATCTAAGCCTGAGAACCGGCCTCCTCTGTGAGTGCCTCCAGACTGGCTGCCACAGCTCTGCAACAAAGCAGCCCCTGCAGCGACTCTGACAGTCCCCACGGATCAGAGGGCAGGACCAGGATCCCCATCTTCAGCTTCCTGGGTTGTGTTGTCTGTCCCACTCCCCATAGCTATTCTGTTTTGGAAAATTTAATCTCATCTGAAGTGTAAAGGAATCTATATCGTATGGAACTGTGTTCTATTTAACAGTGTCTGCCGTGTTTTCATTCTGTTCCAGCAGGGATTCCAAGACTATCCACTAGCTCTCCTCTCCTTTAACATGCCCCACCATGTTGCCGTACTCCTTTCCCCTAGAACGCGGCCTATGTGTTTCCCAGAGACCGCCTCTGACTCTTTCCATCCCTACAAGCCCAGTATTGAGACCAAATAAGTGACAGAGAAAAAGAAACTTCTAAAAATGAATCAGTGGTCTGGGTAAGGCAGGCAGCTGCTCCAGGTCAGTTTGCTGATGTCTCAGATCCTGGAGAGAAGCCCCCAGTGCAAACCCAAATAAAGAGCCCTCCGTCAGAGCCCCACCCTTGTCCCTCAGCCGCAGCCTGGAGCGGTGCTGAGCGCTGCAGGGACACCAGGCTCCTGCCGGAAGTCTCCTCTCACACAGGATCACACGCAGCTTCCACCTCTCAGCCGGCCAGGACCTGGCGCTGTGCACTGGCTCCCCAAGACTCCAGGAGAGGACAGCGGGGTGTGCAGCACTGTGCTTACTTCCCCCGTGGCCTGAGGGTGCCGGTAGAGGGGCCCAGGTCACCTTCCAGGACAGGTATCCTGATCCGAGGAGAAGGAAGTTTCACCAAAGCTTATCCCAATGATAAGACCTTCTTTTCCCCTGCAAGGTCTTCTGGCAAAACCACTGAAATGGTTGCAAAGAGGAAGAGGGAGCAGTGGCCAGTGTCCCTCCAACAGTCACGTGGACTAAGTTGGGCACATCCTCAATAAATGAAAAGCTGTCTGTGTGATTCATGGTTTTTCTCTCGGGGGGGCTGAGGGAAGGAGGGGAAAGCATGGTTCTGTCATGGCAACAGCTGTGTGGCCATCCCAGTGCCCAGGTCTGGGGCCTCCCTTCCCCTGATCCGCTCCTCCAGTGTGGCCTCTGGGTTCATCCCTGCAGAAGGCCCAGCCCTGTTAGCCTGACATGTCAGTTCCTCGGGCACCTGCCATGTGCAGAAATCAGCACTGGGGACGCAGTGATGGAGGTGTGAACTCTTACCTCAGAAAGCAGTCAGACTGGTCCCTGGCAGAGAAAGACAGAGAAATCATCTTGTGTGACATGGTCTGATCCAGACAGAGGGAGGCAGGAGTTCCCAGAGGATGGCACCCAGGCCATTCTGGTCCCAACCTGCCTTTCTCATCGTCTGGAGTAGAGGCCAGGCTTTCACACCAGGCTGGGGTGGAAGAAAAGGGAGCGGACTAGTGGTTAGAGGCCGGTGGCCAGCCTGTCAAAGACAACACCTCTCAGATCACTGTCTCGCCCTTATTTCTTAGTCCTGCTCTTCATGCTTTCTCTGCAATCCGTTCATCATAGTCTCCTTCAGCTGTCCTGGACAGGTTCCACAGTGGAGGCGTACGCTGGGGAGAGAGTCAGTCACTCCCCTGCACTGTCCTGGGACCTGGACAGCAAAGGAACGGCAGCGCCTTCTCCGGAAATGCTGGTCTGAAGGAAGATTCTTCCCTAAGCCTCATCTCTTCCCTGATCTAAACACTTCTATGCCCGTTTTGTTTTGTTTTGTTTTTTCATACGATAGCCTCCTTTCTTCTCTGTGTGATGGTGGGACCCCAAAACCATTACCAAGCAGCTAATGCCTACTGGTCATTGTGCTAGCTTCCTAATGTGGTTGTAAAAAAAAAAAAATCAACATAAATTTAGTAGCTTTAAGGCAAATACACTTATTGTCTCTCTGATTCTGAGGTTAGAAATCCAAAGCGAATCTCAGAAGGCTAAACACAGGAGTAGTCAGGAGGACATTCCTTTGGGGAGACCCAGGGAAGAATTCATTCTTTGCTCTTTCCGGTCAGTAGAGGCTGCCTGAATTCCTTGGGTGGTGGCCTCCTCCCATCCCAAACCAGCGATCTAACCAGTCTAGCCTCTTCTCCTTTCATCTCCTTTTCTGACCATCTTGACTCTGACTTCATCTATAAAGACCATTATACTGAGTTTATGGGGACTTTGGCATTGAGAGCTCAGATGGGCTCCCATAGATAACCCAGGATAAACTCCCGATCTCAAGACCCTTCTAAGAGTTTTCTGGGGCTGCTGTAGTAAAGTGTCACAGACTGGGTGGTTTCAACAGGAAGAATTTCTTTTCTTACACTTTTGGAGGCTAGAAGTCTATGATTAAGGTGCCGGCAAGTTTGATTTCTTCTGAGGTCTCTCTTCGGCTTGTAGGTGCCTTCCCTTCCGTGTTCATGTGGTCCTTCCTCCGTGCAGGTCTGTGTCCTAACTTCATCTTCCCAGGGGAGCACCAGTCGGGCTGCAGTAAAGCCACCCTCATGACTTCCTTTTACCTTAATCACCATGCTAAAAGCCCTACCTTCTGAGTTGCTGGGGGTTAGGGCTTCAACACGTGAATTTAACAGAGATTCATTTGCACCTCTGAGTCACATCTGCGAAATTCCTTTTGCCGTGTAAATTATTCACAAGTTCTAAGAATTTGGATGTGGAGTAATATCTGTTTTTGGTTGTTGTGTTTTGTTTCACTTTTGTCTTTTTGAGACAGGGTCTCGTTACACACTTCAGGCTGGCCTTGAACTCACTTTGTAGCCCTGGCTGACCTCGAACTCAGCGATCCCCCGTCTCAGCCTCCCAAGTGCTGGGATTACAGGCTTACACCACCATGCCCAGTCAAGAGATATCTACTTTTGAACATTTTGGCAACTGGTTGCAAGTTCATACCTGTAACATTATTTTAATTATTAGAGCCCCTTTAGACCTACACTAATTCACGTACGTACATTTTCATTTAGAAGTTTGCTCAGAATCCATGTAAATATGAACCTCACAAAATTCAACCTCATGTAAAATCATTCTGGAACCGAAGCCATCCTCTTCTAGTGTTCATTCACTGGGAAGAGGGAAGAAAGACCCACGGAAGGTACCTGCGGTCGTCTCCCATCCACTGGGAAAAGGGGGAGGTTTCTCTCTGGGTCCCGGCTTAGTAACCAGCCCAACCAGCCCAAGGATTGGCAGCAGGTGCAAGGCAAAGTCAAGATTAGAACAGTTGTTTTCTGTTTCTCTGCAGCAAAATGATGAAAAGAAATGAGGCCATTTCCTGGAAAAGCCAGTGTGTGAAAGAAGAGACTGGCCAGGCTGGGTGCAGGGTGGGTGTGGCTGCGCCATCATCAGACAGGCCGCTGGAGGAGGCGGCAGGCACGCCCGCTCAGTCGGCAGGAGGAAAGGGGCGGCCAGGGGATGACGTCCCGTGCGGGAAAGGCCTGGGTGGTGTGAGAAGCACTTCGCCCCTACAGTCTGTGAAGGCGGCCTTCTCCTACTCCTTCGTTCAACAATTAGCTGCTGAGCACCTCCTGGGTGCTGCTCTGGACAGTGGGGAGGGGGACATGAATAAAACAGACCACAAGTTCTCCTTTCTAGAGCATTCTCCCTGGGAAGGCAGCCAGGCCATAAATAAGGACGTCCTCCATTGAATAAGGCGGTGTTGGAGAGAGTTATAGTAGTAAATACTATGAAGTCAAAGAAACAGGCTGAAAAGAAAAAGTGGCAGCAAGTGGTCCTTGACAGTGTGGTCATGGGAATGTTCTCTGGGGACCGGACATTTGCATTGAGACCTGAGTGAAGAGGAGGAGGTAGTCAAGTGAAAGTCTGGAGCAGAACATTCCAGCAAAGAAGTGAAAAGCAAGGGCAGAGGAGGCTCATGGGAGCTGAAGACGCTGTCTACTTTAGTTTTAATCTTAAATGTACCTCCAAAGGCCCAGCATGAACCCCAGCACGACACAGTTAGGAAAGGCTGCTAAGAAGCACAGCCCAGGGGAGGAAGACGGGTCACTGGGGCAAGCGTCGGAAGCAGGCTGAGGGAACCGAGTCCTTCGTCTCCGCTCTTTGCTTCCTAACCACCTGGGTAAGACAAGCAGCTCATTCCACTGTGCACTCACCAGCATGCTGTGCTGCCCCACCACATGCCCAAGGGCAAAAGAGCTCATCCTCCGTGGACTGAAGCTTCTCAACTTGTGAACTAAAATAAAACTTTCTCTTTATAAACTGATTGTCTCTTATATTGTTACAGTAGCAGAGAGAGGACCAACCAGTCATTTCCCCTCTTTCCGCCTCACCTCTCTCCTTCTCCCTACAGCTGCTCCTCCAGCCCCGAAGTGCGATTTGCTGGGCACCATGCTCTCTGACTTGTGACCCAGTTGAGTGATGCCTGTCATTCAGGTTGCTCTTCACACTTTCTTTGGTTCATATGCCTATGTTTTTTAAAAAAAATCTTCATAGTAGCTTTAAAATAAATTTTTAAATCAAAATTCTATAAAGTTTTAGTCATGCAAGATGAATACATTCTAAACATAGGTTGTAGCACATTGTGCCTATGGTTAACAGCAGGGTATGATGTACCTTTAAATTTATTGAGTGAGTAGATCCAAAGGTAAGTGAATCTGGAGGCACCATTAGCACCCAGCTTTGCAAACCAGAAAGCTGGTAGTCATCAGTGACCCCTTCCCTCATTCTCAGATTCAATTTGTCACTGTGCTGCATTGATTTCACCCTCTAGTGATCTCTCAAGTGGATGCACATGCTTCCAAACCCTTTGTCCACAACGCTCCTCCAGCCTGGCCCACTGCAACGTGTTTATTGCATACCATACTCCCTGCCCCCGTACCCTTCCTGTCTGTTCTCTACACAGCAGTCGGTGGCTTTCTGTAAAAACGTGGATCACTCCACTTCTGCTTAAGCTGCTGGAAAACTCTCCAGCAGTTTCCAATGCTCTCAGGGAGGGGGTTACTGTGTCTCTGTGACTGTTCCGCCTCTGTCCTCAGCTTCCTCCCCACCCCAGCCCCGCCCACGCATCCTTCGCGTCTCTGCCCACAGATCAAATCCTTAGCGCTACCTTGCTCCGCCCTCTTCCTCACACTCTCGTAAGATCACGGTCCTTTACTTCGGACCATGGATCTCTGTTATATGAACACAATAATTTACATCACTGGTTAGCGTGCTTCCCCGCCCTCCTGCAAGCTCCCTGAAGCCCGGCATCCTATTTTTCTTGCTTGTTATACACATAGTTCCCAACTTACAATTGTTTGGTTTAGTATGGTTTGACTTATAACGGTAAGAAAGAGAGATGCATTCAGAAGACCTGTACTTGGAATGTTATATTTGGATGTTTCTCAGGCTAGTGACAGGAGCACGGTTCTCTCTCGAGATCCCCGGTAGGAGCAGTGAGTCCAAACTGACACCCTCACTACGATGCCCAACCGTGAACTCAAAGCTGAGTGCCTGTAGATACAGTCAGAAAACTTAAATAGGAACAGGGGAAACCTACGAGTACAGCAGGTAGCACAGGCACTAGTTTCCTCTGCTAGGGAAGACTGCAAGGTATTGTGCGGGGGCATTTTGCTTCAGAAGGGTTTATTGAGGATCACATTCTCAGAAACAGTAGAAAAGAAAGAAAGGAAGATACAGAAAGACTTTGCATGGAATTGAAGGGATTCAGGAAAACAATTTAGTTTTTCCAGTGTGCTAGGAGTATTCCGGGAGTTACAAAATGAATATTCATTCAATAAACACTGGGTCACCAAGGAGAAGGCGGAGCCATTCCCTAAGTGACAGGGATGTCCAATGAAGGACACAGAACCAAACAAATAACTTCAATAACTGCAACAAGTGCTGTTATAGAAGTAACTGTAAAATTAAAGAGAAATCTACTTTTCATTTTAGGATAAGTATTGAAATAACTATTGTTAAAATTCAGAAAAAAGTTCTGGTAGGGATGTAAAGAGTTTTGAGCTCTCCCACACTGCTGGTAGAAAAGTACGATGGTGCAGCCACCGTGGCAAACAGAATTATCACATGATCTAGGAATTCCACTTTGGGGTGTACATGGAGCAAAACAAAAGGCAGGAACTCAAATAGATGTTTATATACCCGTGTTTACAGTAGCATTATTCACGAAAGTCAAAATTTGGAATCAACCCGTGTCCATTAACAGATAGATGGATAAACAAAATGTGATCTACATGTGCAATGGAATATCAATTTTTAAAAGGTAAGAAATTTTGCCCACAGTAGTGGCACATGCCTGTAATCCCAGAACTCTGCGAAGCTGAGGCAGGAATGTTACAAGTTCAAGTTCATCTTGGGAAACTTTCAGATTTAGCAAGATGGGATTTCAAAAAATAAAAATGACTGAGAGTGTACCTCAGTGTGAAGGCCCTGGGTTCAATTTTAACTACTGGGGGAAAAAAAAGGAAGGAAATTCTGGCACATACTACAACATGGATGAACTTTGATGACAGTATACTGAGTGAAATAAGCCCGTCACACAGGGACAAATAATGTATGAGTTCACTTACCTGTGATATCTAGAGCAGTCACACACCTGACAGTGATTCAGAGGGCAAATTTATCTTTACATATGTTTTGCCACGATTGAAATAAATTATTCTAATTAAAATTATTTTAACTAAATGAGAATAAGAGAGGGCTGGACTATCCAAGGATGTTAAGGAAAGAACAGGCACGAGGGCCGGGAGCAGAAGAGGAAGGAGTGGTGTTTGCATCCAACGCACACCAGCCAGTGGGACCAGAACCTCATGCAGCTGTCACCTGGACCCTGGGTGACCCTCAGCAAACCTTTCACTGCTCTCGGCTCTGAACAAGTTTCTGGGAGGACAAGGAGACGCTGACCATGAAAAGATGCACTTTGTACATTCAAGTGTGACCCAGATGCTTGGAAATGCTATTCTCTGTGAAACACGGGGCAAGGTCATCATCCTGCTGGAGATGATGGTGCTGAGCAAGAGCAGGGAGGCCGTGCGGAGTGCCCTCGATGTCTAGATGAGATTCATGATGCTTCGGATCAGCCCAGTGGATATAAGACGGGAGACCAAGGAAGGGCTAGGAGGTACCTGAGGAGCAGAAAGGGCCCCCTGAGGATGGATGCCAGATGCCCAGGCAGCACACCTTAGGGAATGCTCTTAAACCTTCCTAGTAGCCTAACAGAGGAGGAATTAAGAGCACTAAAGATTGTCAGGATCTCCTAAAATAAGAGTGACTATATTATCTCACATTTTCCCCAGACTAAACCTGGAATAAATGAAGATTGATTGGAGCCATTGATCAGAGTGAGTGTGCTTCCAAATTCTGGCACTGCAATCCTGGGGATGGGTGGGGAAAAAAACATTTCAGCGGGCACACAGGCTCACATTAAAAGGTCCAGCCATTTCAATTTTTACTGTCTTTCTTATGAATTTCAAGACCACGCCTCTGATTAGTGTTACTGAGACAGGGAAGAGGGCCTGGATGTACCCTAAAAGGTACTTTTATTTCACGGCCTCCCCCAAATGCATTTAGTCAAGTCACAACTGCATCAGATGCCCCATGGCCACTCCAGGAAATAATTGCTTCAATCTGCTGCAGGCTTCAGTTACGCACCTGTTACAGATGACGCTGCCCTGCAGCCCCCATGGATAATTCTGCCTTCTGTAGCCCTCCTCATTCAGACCCAGGAGGGGTCTCTCCCCTATCCATGAGCACCCTACACAAGCAACCTCCTGCAAGTCATTCTGGGTCAGTCAGTACACTGTTCCCTGTTATGTAGCAGCCTTCGGTCTAAGTTCTCATGAAGCCTCTCCTGGATGGTGCATGCTCATCTATTTGTGATCTCTGTCTCAAGTCATACATGCTGAACTAGTAACCCCAAGGGTCACTGGTGTCCAGAGCGGCTAGCACTGAGCTGGTTACGATGAAGACAGCTGGCAGCCAGAAAGCAACAGAGAGCTACAAGTAATTGCCAGGAACCAGCATGTCTGATGGCCAAAGAGATCCTGAGGCACGTCAGGAGCTGCTTTCTCCCAGGGGCAGAGAGAACCTCTACACTTAAAAAGATGATAGCTGATAGCCACTGGCATTCAAAGTCCAGGGCTGCTAACACTAAAAGAGCTAATCAGTGGGTCACAGGGCTAATGTCAGCATTCTAGGTGGTTCATTCATGAGGAGGGTGTGCTCGAGCTCAATTGGTAAATTTAGTGACTTACAGAGACTCTGTCTCAAAAAAACTTTTCGAAGGGGTTGTGGACTGGGGATGTAGCTCGGTGATCCTAGGGATGAAGCCCAGGATCACGCCCCAGTACCACACACACACACACACACACACACACACACACTGTATCCTACCAGTCCATAATTCCTATGAGCTGAGAAATGATCTTCGGCTGATTGGTAGCACCTTGATGTCCTGTATGGGCGCCCTCTCCTGTAAATGGCCCTGAAGGAGTAGAGGGACCGTGATAGTGGTCTTCAGGCAGGCTGAGGAACTAGCTATGCCTCAATTCCTTCTTACATGTGACTCAGAACCTGTACTACGTAGTGATAGCACTGTGTTTACCCATCATCTAAAATGTGTAAATCTTGGGCCTTTATTTGAGAGAACAGCCATCAGGCTCATAACTTCAGTAAGCAGGGTCTAGTTCAATAGTCAATAAATGAGAACCTGGCTGATTTTACAAATAAAGTTTTATCGGCACACAGACACACCTCATTTGTTTACATATCATCTATGGCTACAATGGCAGAGTTGGATGCCCATAACAATGACTAACAGTGTGGCCCACAACGCCTAAAATATTTACTGCCTGGTCTAATAAAGGACACCCAGTCTGTGGTGTATGCATAATACTCTCTGTTATTAAATCATACTAATTTTTCACCGGTAGTGAAAATAATTAATAGAAACAAAAATATCCTCAGTGAAAAAAGAACAAAGCAGTATGGTATCAATGAATGAATTTCCTGATGCTCTGTGATAAGTACTCAAAGCAGCATAAACTCCGGCCAATCACAGGGAGGTACACACACAGTTGAGGCTTACCAAGCCCTAGGTTACAGAGCAGGAAAGCGGAGGGACCTGAGATGGTGAAGACCTCCACGGTGGGAGAGGAAGGGAGTATGGAGACTGATGCGGGTCCAGGCAGGGTCCGGGTACTGTGTGAGAATGAAGGGTCACACCCACCCCAGGGCGGAGAGAGGGCTTAGCACGTCCCCATGGACCTGGGGGTGTAGCACAGGGCGATGGGCGCCAGGGAGCCGCAGCCAGGCAGAGCCATGGTTGATGAAGGGGGAGAAGTAATGGTGCAGGACCGTCAGAGGGGGATTTCTTCTAATTGGGGGTTTTCCTTCTAGAAAAATACAGCCGAAGGAATGTAAAGATAGTATCGATTTTTATGTTTGTACAGTGCAGCTTCTAAGTACCTTACACCTAGGAGCTCACTTAATCTTTACAATAATGCTGCGAATTTTTTTTTTTTACGGTGAGGGAACCGAGGTACAGAGGGGTAAGTGACTTGCCCAGGGCCACACAGCCAGTGAGTGGTACAGTCAGGCACCCTGCTAAGCTCTGAACTGTGAAGAGGGCGGGAGGCCAGTGAACAGGACCTGTGGCCAGCCCCGCCCAGCGTGTGAGTCCTGCCACCCCGAAGGTGACTGGGCCATGGCCATTCATGAAGTCAGGTGTGGGAACGATGGCGCTGGGTCAGCTGAGCCCTGCCTGGCCCATCCCTCCCTTCCCCACCCTGCCCTGCCCCGTAGGATCCGGATCGTAGAGAGGCGTCGTCCTGTGACATCACAGGAGATGACAGATGATGGTGACTTTGCCTAAAGAGCGACAAGTTCTCCGTTGGCACAAAGAGGCAAAGTTGTGAGGCAGCCAGGGAAGGACAGACCTCTCTGAGCCAGGGGTGGCTACAGTCCCCACAGCCAGGGGAGCAGAGAGACAAAGGGGCCCTAAGGGTCCAAACCTGTGTGACAGGCCAGGGACTCAGCACCTAACCATGCCCTGGACACTGTGCTCCCAGCTCAGAAAAAAACTTTCATCATGGCCTATCAGAGGCTATTGTTCATATCTTTTGTTTCTGTATTTTTCTCAATGTACTTGCCACCATCTGAAATTATATCATTCATGCATTACTTAAATATTGTCTCCCCTGTGGAATGTGGTGTTGGGTTCTCTATTTGATCTTGTTCTCCACTGCCTGCTACCTAGTAGGTGCTCAATAATATCTTTTCAATGTGTGGGGGCCGTCGGTCCTGGGCATAAACTCCCTGGCCTGGTGGTGGAGGGAACAGTCTGCCAGAGCCCAGGAAGGAGGACCCTCGCCTTCTCAGCCTCTTCCAGTGCTGCAGAGGCCATCCGCGGACTCTCACAGTCCTGAGGCCTGATGCGTTCTTCCCAGCACCTGGTAGTAGGGTCACACTTAATGAGGTGCTGATGCTGCATTTATGGGTGCTACTGAAGGCTTGGCTTGAGATTCTAAATGTTCCATTTATAAAATAGCCAAAAGTCGACTAGCCACTTAGTGGAGTACCATTTGAGTCTTAGAGAACTAATACTGGTGTTCTAACCCACATGACCTCAGAAGGTGACCATACTCAAAAAGTCCTTGTGGACATATTTAGTTGAGAAAAGGTCACACTGGAAAAGGGCGTGTCCTGATCCAATATGACTAGGATACTTCTGAGAAAGGAGAAACTTGGTAGAGGGAGAGCACCAAGTAAAGACCACAGCAGCCAGGGGGAGGTCTCCTGAAGCCAAAGAGAACCAAAGATTGCCAGTGAACTCCCAGAAGTTAAGAAAGACTGGAACAGCGTCTCTCTCACAGCCAGCATCTCATCCTCAGAACCAGGGAGAACACGTCTGTGGTTCAAGTCACCAAGTTGGGGGTGCTCTACACCAGCAGCCCTAGCGAAGCCACATGGTGGAGGGCTGCCCATGCCAGTCTGCTGAGGCCTACGGGTAGAGACTCTCAAGGATGGCCATGTGTCACGCCATCTGCGAAGTGCGCAGTGCAGCTTGTTTCTGCAAGGAAGAGACAGGATGTCTGCGGTCTGGAGGATGCGTGTGAAGGACTGAGCTCTGGATACTGAAGCAGTGAACGGTCTAAATTCTATTCCCTTCTGCTTGTGAATATATCAGGTTTTCAGCTGGAAGTCTGTGCGCACGTGTGTGTGAGTGTGGCGCATGCGCACATGTGACAGAGAGACAGAGAGAGACACACATAGAGAAAGAAACGGTACAGTTTAGTTCTCTGTAACTGTGAATTCCATATCCATGCATTCAACCAACATCGGATACAAAATAATTACAATAAATTATGTCTGTGCTGAACACGCATGGGCTTTTTTTGCTATTATTCCCTAAACAAACAGTATGACAATATAAGAACTAAAATTTATGTTGCACTGCATATTATAAGTACTGTAACTGAGAGAGCGTTTTAAGCACAGGAGAGTATTCATAGGTTACATGTAAATACTATGCCATTTAACATAATGCACTTGAGTGTCTGTAGGTCTGGTGCATGTGTGAGGAAGTGTGTCTTGAAACAAATCGATCTCTTGTGAATATGGAGGAAACGCTCGCGGTGCTACTAAAACTCTTGAGGATATTCAGAGCCTAATCAGTTTTTCCCTGGGATGCTCAGCCTCTATGTTGACTTGAGGCCACACCGAAGTGTATGTAGAGTGGAGACGCTTTCTTACTACCAGCTTCTTTTTGACCCAACATGTCAGGTGAGAGTCCATTGATCAATGATCCTAGCTGACCAAGACTAGGGGATTTCCCAGCATACAAAAATTTTAGTGCTAAAATTTTTGCCCATCTTAGACCAGGTACACCTTAGACTACACACGTGCACACACAAACACACATGCGTGCGCACACACAAAGAAGGTTCACGGGACTTTGAAGGGCAGCTCAGAACCTATGTGCAGCCATCTTGGGACATTTACAGTTGCATTCAAGGTGCCCAACCTGTCCTGGGGAGAAACCATCGTTGTTCATCAACTGTTCTTCCCAACGAACTCTCTTCTCGTTGAAGCTGGGGCTGTAGATTAGAATGCGCATGGCTTCTCCAACAATGGGAGGCACTCCTGTGTAGGGGCCTGACCTCCTCTGAGAATGCCGGGAAAGGCTGCAGGGCCTGGGTAGGAGGCTGACTTTGGTCTCAGCGCTTCCTCCTTAGAGATGTTTCAGATTGACTACCTGACTTGGGTCACGTTTCATGATGTTTCAGATTCTAAAATCTCTGGCTATTTTTGTCATTTCCCCCTTTCACTCTCCCCAATATCTTCTCTGAAAGTTTCTCTCTCATCTTGGCTCTATTTTACATGGAGGAAATTAAATTTGTTTTGATCCTTTAGGAAAGGTGAAAGAAAAGGTATAAAATGTTTCCTTCATTTATCTAGAGAAACCGAAGCCCAGAGAGGTTTGGCGTCTTGTCGCAGGTCCCGCATGGCTCGGGAACAGCAGGGTGATCAGCTGTGTAGCAAGCCAAGGAGGCTGAGAGTTATCACCGCAATTTCCCCCATGATGCTCACTTGCACACCCCACGAGTGGCCACAGTAGTAGGTCTCCCATTTCTACGTAACTCCTCAGAAGCGTATGCAGTCTCGGGAAGAGCACGCGGGTGTATCTCCTTACAAGAGAGAAAGCAAACCTCAAGTCAGTCAGTATAGATAGAACACAGAGTCACCAGACCACATAACACCTCTGGATTTTTCTCTGGAGTTGCCTGTTGGTCCACTCCGAGTCCAGCGCTCATAGGAGCCAGAGGCCCCTTCTCTCACAGCAGTCCTCTGTCTGTCCGCTTAAACTCTGCAACTTCGCCTTTATCTCCGCCTGCATCTGTCACCTGTCTGCCCACCACCATAGGATGCTCTGCTGCTTCAGTCTTCAAAGGGAAGAATCTACAGTACGAGCACATTTTCTCTTGATAACAATGATCAGTTCTTAGAGCATCATTTCAAGATCCATTGATGTCCACAAATGTTTGTCCACGTCCTTTACGTAAAACCTCTTTACACCCCAGGAAGACGGGGAGGAAGAGGCCCAGAGAAGAAAACCCTACTGTACCTCATTAGCAGGAGCTGCCAAGTCTCAGAAGAGGATACACAGCTCTCTGGCCCCCATGTCAGAGGACATGATGTAGACCAGGCCCATCTCCAGGGCCATAGGACCCCTGGATTTGCCCAACCCACCCAAGGGCACCCTGATTCCTCTGCCACATAGCTGGGCTGGTTCCGGGGAGGACCTGCCCAGTCATCAGTGACGTCGGATTGTTTTGGTTGAGTTCATTCCTGAGCCATGAAACAGTTAAGAGCTGTCCTGTCCCACTGGCTGCCAGACTCATAAAGGTGGACCCACGTGTACTTCCTTGTGGCTCCAAGACACGCTGGCTCACCGTTTGCCCACACCCAGAGGGAGAGAAGGCAACAGCAGGCAGTGCTGCCACCTCACATGCCAATCAACCTGGGAGTGCAGCTGGACTCCTCCCGCTGCTCCCGGGCAATGCTCCTGGGCAGGCCCTGTGGAAGATGCCATCCTGGTCGCTGTGTGCTCATCCTTGTCCTCGGTCTCCTGTGTGACACTGTGGGCCTCATCCTTCTGCTGGTGGGTATCTTTGCCACACTGGACTACTGGGACTTCATGGTCTACACAGGGGCCCTGTTCCTGGCTTTCAGCCTGCTGTTTTGGGTCTTCTGGTATACCTTCAATATCGAAGTACCTCTTGAGAAACTGGACTTGTAGCTTGACTGCGGGCAGAGGAAGGATGCATGTGCTACTTGCAGCGATGAAGCTGAGGCTGGCAGGCAGCAACATGTTGCAGCTCCCACCCAGGATGTTCCTTGGAGACCAGGTGAGTGCACACAAGTCCTGCCTGGCAGGGTGGCCTGGGAGCCTGGGACAAGCAAGGACAGGCCGGGACAGAATAGGCAGGCAGCTGGACTGTACCCCAACGAGGGGTTCTGTAAACACGGGCTCTCGTCAGTGCTGTGCTGACCAGGAGAATCTGGAGCAAGTGTCTCTGCTCTGGGAACCATTTTCTTCACAGAGACCAGAGACGCTCTACCACCCCGGCCTCCTCTGCTGTAACATGAATGATCCTATCAGCCGTTCAAAGGAGAAGTTGTCCCTTTAGTTTGGAACTGGAGAGAATAGAATCCATCTTGATTCTCCACTGGGGAGAATCCCTGATGGGGAAAGAAAAGCTTCCAGCCAAAGGAGAGAATGGAAAGTTCTCTAATGGCCGCTTACGCCCTGCAGGCCTGGAGAGGTGTGCACCGGGCTCTGTGGTAGCAAGCAGAGCAGAACTGTGCAGAATGGCCCTTCTTGCTGCTTCCTCCTGTGCCCTCCAAGGCTGGGCACGCAGGGAGGCTCAGGTCCTGCCCCATATCCACCTAGCAGTGCCCCTGCCTCAGCCTCCTCACACGTACTACATGCAGCTGACACATGTGCCTGGGCCAGCCTCAGAGCTCCAGGAACCAACTGACCGTGAATGACTGGTTTTCATCTGCCAAGCTGTGTGCCACAGTCAGGGAAGCAGCTCATTAACTGTAGGGTGCCAAAGAGGCAAAGAGTTATAATATATTTTCAACAGAGACAGTGTCCAGAAGGTAGTGCTGGTCTGACCCTTACAACTCAGAGTTAGAGACGGGCAGTGTCCCCAGGGCACTGAAATCGGAGCTGTGGTTAGTTTGCTGTTCTCCCTCACCCAGATGGGCTGGGACTGCACTCAGGTGCAGCCAGGCACTCCCTCTTGATTAGGAGATATAGAACCAAAGGTCATTGCTGAACTGGAAGAAGGAAATAATGATTGTACTTTTTATGGGAGATTGCCTCTCTCAGAACTGAGAGTGAAGAGCAGCACATTGAGGAGGTCTCTGTGGAGTGCCTGGTAGGTGACAGGGAAAGAGACGGGACATCAGAATACCTAGGGGCCACTCTGAGCTCCCGCACGTGGCTGGGTAACCTTGGGCAGGCTGCACCGCACTGTGAGCGTCAGCGTTCTCAACTGTAAATGGAGGGTAGTATTCCATGCCCTTGTTAAAAGGACAAAAAAAGGGTAAGGTAGGAAAAGACTACAAATGATGTGGTTCCCACAAACATCAAGTGTCGTTATTACACGGGTGGTCTAAGGCGAGTAAACTGAACCAGAATCCAATCTGAGATGACTTGGCGTCCCTGAAGTTAGTAATGGAGGGGGTCAGTTCACTGTGCTTTATGAAACTTCAAAGCAAAGAGTGTCACCCTCCTTTACATGCTGTTTCATTGACATAGGTCGGCTAACAAACAGCTAGCGTCAATTCCCTTTAATTCTGTGACCTTTGGCCGGGGTGTAATCACGAGTTACATTTGTGATTTATAGGCAGACTGTAACAGGCTTCGCCAGTTCTTCCATTCTCAGAGTGGGGAAAGCAGGGAATGTAGACCCTCAGTGCAGAGTTGACGCCGCCATTCACCGTGTACCCTTGAAGGATGCAGTAAGTTAAGGTTCACAGGAACTGCCCCTCCCTGTCCCTGACACAGGAGTCACGCACCCGATCCGGTATGGACGAGTGGGGCCCCTACCTTGTAAACTCTCTGGAGATGACAGCAGCCCCGCCACTGAACTTAAAGGCTTCCCAGAAGCTTAAGAGAGGCTCCTTTCTAGGCCCTGACTGGGTACCAAGCATGACATCTGCCCTTTGATTTTTATCACTCGGTAGCTGCATTTTCAGAACTGTTTGCTCCATTTTCTACTTCTTAGGATTTTCTCATAGATAAGTGTAAGTCCCCAGGGAAAGTCAGGCAAGGACGTTTTTCTGTTCTTTTGCAACAGGATGTCTGAGACGTAACACCCCACAAACAGGCACATACACACACGCCTACTTACCTTATTGCTCTCGTATGCAGCCCACACGATATGTGTGTGCGCGCGCACACACACACACACACAGCTCTCCTCCTTCACCCTGCTAACACATGAGCACGTTATATGTGCATATTGCACATACAGATTCACATACACACCAGCATAACACCGCCACACATTTACCTAAACCTAATCACATCCACAGCACCCCACCCGGAAACACAGCCGCAGCCCCTCGCGCCTGCTGCACACCCACTGGAAACACACTCTCGCCCAGACAAGCACCCCACTGCCCAGAAACCAAAGTCAGAAGTGCGGAAGGCTCACTCACAGCCGGGGCCTTGAGAAGGGAAACTTGTTCTTCTGCATTGGCCTTTTCCAACAGATGGACCCTGCCCTTGGAGGAGTCGGGGAGACGCCAAGTCTGCCCGGAGGTGAGCCAGCAAAGGCCCCTGCACCTGTTCGGCAAGCTCGCGGCCCAAGCAGACGCAGTGCTGGGACCAAGTACTAGTGAAACGTTTGTCAAATCTCTCTGGGAATTTTTCCCCCATTCTGGGGATTTTTAATCAAAAGGGAGAGAAGATGCAAATGCACAATACTTTACAAAAGTCCTCAGGAAAATGCATTCCAGGAGGTCAGCAGAGTTGTAAGCAGGCCTGAAAGCGAGGGTGGGGCACAGAGCCTCAAGGGGAGGCAGGGGCCGTGTGTCTGGCCACAGTGGTTTTAACCGAATGGCCTGGCTTCTAGGAGATAGATAAGAATGTGATGGCCAGAGACAGCCTGGGGAGGGTTGTTCAGGCAAAGGAAAGATTGCAGAGGTGAAAGAATTAGCAAGTCCAGAAAAGACTGAGCAAACACATTGGACTTGGGGTTCAGGGTCTTCAGTGCTGACCATAAAGGATTTTGAATGCCGGTGAATATTTTTGGTGAGGATTAAGGCGCCTTCAATAACATTACATACTGGAGAATAACACAACTCCTCTCTGCTTGAGAAAGAGTGACTTGGCATCAGGAGCACAGTGGTTTAATGAGGAGAGTCCCAGAGATACAGACACATTATTCAAAAAGATCTGGTGTGAATACCAAAGACTAACTGAAATGATTACCATGAATGGAGAGGAAAAAAAGCAGAGACAGCTAAAGGAGAGGAGAGAAGCAATGCCCAAGACTCCAATGGCACGAGGAGGTCAAGAGAAAGCAATCTGGTTAAATGACACAGAGAGTGTTAGATACAAATGGAACAGAACAATCTGATTGTCCTCAAATATGTAGGTCTTTTGTTTTTGCTTTGTGATTCTGGACATTGAACCCAGGGCCTTTTCACTGAGCTACATCCTCAGCACCCCTGCATCCTTTTAAATTTATTTTGAAACAGGGTCTTTCTAAGTTGCTAAATTGTCCAGGCTGGGCTCAAACTTTTAATCTTCCTGCCTGAGTCTCACAGAGTGCTGTGGGGTTACAGGTGTGCACCACCATGCCCAAATTTGAATATGCAGATTTTTAACACAGAAGAGAGGTCAGACGTGGAGATGGAGGTAGGATTGGAGACATAATTGTGAACGAGATTATAGAAGGCAGGGAAGGATATAAGGTATTGTGAGAGCAGAGAAAGGAACCAAAAGAGGGAGGAGAGGGAAAAGAAAGAAAAACTAAAATTCACTGAACTAAGCCGTAGGCCGCCACACATTGTCTGGCTTCCCCTATAAACAACACTTTGGGAAAAGTGAAAGAGGAAAGTATCATTGACATCATCACCATCATCATTATTTCCCTTTCACAGAAAGGATGATAAAAGTGAGAGAGGTCAAGTAATTTGACCAAAGTGTCAGAGAAGACCTGGTATATCTGCCTCCTGTTCATTCTCTTTCCATTAGATACGCTGGCCAATATGGCCCAAAGCCAAATCGAACCCACCTCCTACTTTGTGAGCAAAGTTTTATTGGCTCCCTGCCAGTTGATTGACTTGTGTATTGACCATGGCTTCTTTATGCTACCATGGCAGCATTGAGTAATTGCAGCAGAGGCCATGTAGCCCTGCAAGGATCATTATATTGACTACTGGGCCCTTTAGGCAAAACATTAGCCAACTTCTGGGCCACCCATGGCCTGTATTTGGGAAATGTGGAGAAGGCAGTGTGGAGAGGCTAAATGAAAGTTCCCGTGATGATAAGGGAGTGATACTAGGAGGTGGGAAAGGGCACAAAGAGCCTTAGAGATCACATTAGGACTGGGGAAACTGACCTCCAAATGCCTTCAAGAAGTTGCAATCTACAGAAAGATACAGGCAATAAGTCTATATCAATAGATGGGGGAAAGATCAGATCAGTGCTACTTATGGAACGACTGTTGGCAGGTACAAGTGGGTGCAGAGCAGACTTCCAAGTATTCGGTGCCAAAATTAGGGAGGAAGAACTGTTGCCTGATGGCATATCCGGTTTGAGGTGTTTTTAGAGGAAGAGACACAGAAAATTGAGCAGGATAGTAAGTAGAGGAGAGGAACTCAGTAGACAGATAAAGAGGACAGTGAAGTGATAAACAAAGACAGACCACTGACCATGGGCCAGGTGGGAACAGAGGGAGCCATCCAGGGCCCGGCAAAAGCGTTAGTTTGCCTGCAAGAAAGGGTAGGAACACATGGTGGGGTGTACTCAGCCAGTCACTTATTTTCATGAGCTCATTCACGGCTTACAATTCTTGAATAAAGGATTCAAAGCCCCGTTTTACAGGGTGAGATGGGGGCCTGAGAGCCTCAGTTTCAGGGTTAGTCCAAGGGAAGTATACTATCGAAGGCCAGCACCAGGATCCAAAGTGATTATGGCTGCCTCAAGAACTACACTTGTCTCACCACACACAAGCTTGGGATGATAAAGTTGGGCCTCGGCTGATGCATTTGGTTTGCGTTTGCTCAATGCAGGTCCTGTCTAATGGAGGAGACTCGAGACGAGATGCCCCCCGTTTGCAGCGTATCCTCTGATAATACCGGAAAGGAGCCAGAGGCTGCACTGCCAAGGATGACGTGAACGGCTGCGACCACCACGCTCCATCTAGAGCCCAGAACCATTCTGCCAGGGCACTGACGTTGCTGCTGCCACCCCAGCTGTTGGTGGAGATTCTGAGAAGCCATGAAGTTCTCCTAGTGGGGTTTTTAGGGCAGCAACGCTACTGTAGGCTTGGATGCCAAGAGAGAAGTCCCATCTCTGCTGCTTCCCTGGTTAATGTCCTTTTAAGAAAAAAACTGACAATTGGAACTGAGCTCAAAAGTCCAAATAGGATCCCCTGAAAGCTCATATTCCTAACATTGTTGCTATTTCTGACTGGTTGGATAGACTCTGTAAGCCCCTGGTGGGCTCCACCCTGCCCACACTGCCCAGTGGGCGTGCGGTGACATACTCCAATATGTTGGAAATGTGAATGAACAACCAGCGCTGTGTGTGAGAGGACTCCCCCCTCCTCAGTGGGGCCTGCGGAGCATGAGCCTGCAGGCCCTCCCGCTTGTACAACCAGGCCACAGAGATGGCTCATGTTGAGCTTTAAGTCAAATGAAGCCATCCAAGCGATTTCCTGACAGGCAGGCTCGGTCTCCGCTGTGCTGTGTGTGTGTCTCTCACTTCATGACCTTAAAGCCGAGACTTAATTTTTAGCTGAGATGGCATGTGGTGAAGTGCAGCCCAATTACAGCAACTCTGAGGGTCAACATCCCTCGGTCGATCTAATAGATGTGCTCTGCTTTGCCACCCAGGCTTGACCTGCCCCACTAATTTATAGCCCCCAAGTCTGATTTTGTATTTTGTATTTATATTACTACCCCTTAAAATGTGTATTTGTTTTCTTTAAATTGCCTCGTATCTTTTATGTTATGAGGCAGTTAACTAAATAAAGAAGTGGGTTTGGGCTGGTGTTTGCTCATGACAACGTAATTCTGAGTCTGCACGATTTCATAACAATTTTCAAAACCCCTGTTTTAAGGCATTGTCTCACAGTCCATTGAACCTGTCATGGAAATCCTGAAATTCTAGCACATAGAGCATAGTGTGATGGAAACAGACCAGAGATTATCCCAGCTCTGTGCAGTCTTCCACCATCTCTGTCCTCAGCCACCAGCCTGGCTTCTCAGACTTAGGCTGGACTCAGAAATCTGAAAACGTTTCATGAGAGAACATCCTAGTTAAGGCATTGAAAGAAAGACTCCTCTCCTACTCAGAACCTTCCTTGACATACTCACATGTTCTTCTGTTGATCATCCCTGCTGGCCATTTCTTTGGGTGTCTGAGCTGACTGTATACTATACCGTGAGAGGTCATCTTCTCTTACTTGGGATTCTGAAATAAGCATAGAAGGATAAGTTGCAAATAATCAAAACCACTCTGTCCTCAGGAAGACGCTGGGGTAAAGGCCTCATAACTTCTCTTTATGAGACCAGTTGGGTGTTTTGTTTTGCTTTTTTTTTTTTATTCTAGAAATGAAATTGTTTTCTGTTTCTTTGGCTGGATACCAAATGCCTTCATTGGCTTTCACTTAGCAGAACCCATGTTATTCAAAATATGCAAATCTTAAAAAAATAGGATCACACTCAGCCCAGCACATATGTTAGCATCTAAAAAAGACTGAAAGAGCTGAGATTGGCTGAGCAGTAGCTGATTCTCACCTCACACAACGCACTCACTCCAGGGAATTTCCCAGTCTGTTCACTTTGTCCTCTCTCTGTCTCACTCCTTCCTGTGTCTGTCACTGTGCCACTGCATGGTGGTGAAATGAATACACAACGGTCCTTCATATAGGGCGTATGTTTGACTCCTAGATTTTCTCCCACATTAGAAGATATGCTCTTGCAAGATGGAGCACCTGATTAGTTCCTTTAGAAAGTGGGAATAAAGTAAATACAAGATAACAGGACAGGAGATGAATTAAATTGAATTCCAGAAGATTGCTTACTAGCCATTGGATTAGTTCTCAGGAAGAAAAGAGTGGTTCACAGAGAAGAGCCTTCTGGACTCTATCCTTGACTACCCTGGGATCACCTTTAAAAACCGGCGCTGAGAAGGCACAGCCGGACAGTGCGTGTAGAGATCGGAGGGCAAGCCTGTGTGACGAGGCTCAGCCTGTAACTGCTCCTCTGCAGAGACGGTGCTGAGACTCCTTGGGGTGCAGAACTAGAGACAAAAACGTGGAGACGCTCTTAGAGATCGTGAAGCTGTGCTCTTCCAACCATGTGCAAACCTCCTGGCTATCTTGCTGAATGTGAATTCTGATTCAGTTGGTCTGGAGAGGCTCTGAGACGCTGCCTTTCTAATAAGCTCCGAGGTCCTGCCAGTGGCGGTGCCTGTAACCTACGAAGAGCAAAGATCTCCAGCACTTGGTCACTTCAGAGACTGAAAACCTGAGGCCTGCAAGTGAAGTGGTGTTTGTGAGTTCAAGTAGTTGAAAGCACCCAGTCCAGATCTGGCGCCCAAGTCTTCATTCCCCTCCAGAAACGGCTGACCAGCTTCTCCCAAGCCCTGCAGAGCCTCCGGCAGAATAAGCAATCAAGCAAGCAGGGCACTGGCCAGGGAAATGAGGCATGCTCACACTGCAAGTGAGTCACGTATCTTTACACCTCGGGCACCAACCCGGCTGTGCCTCTCAGGGAATGAGCAGGACGCCACGCTGCTCCACGTCACTCCAGATGCCAGAGGGTTGAGTGAATGGGTGCCCATCATGGAGGCAGGGCTTGGAGCAGGGTGAGGAAACAGGTGGAGCCCACGAAGCTGGATGATGTCTGATCTAGGCTCAACAGAAAGTTTTCCAAAGAGCTGCAGACGGTGACTCCTGCTGCTCTCCACGCCCATCTCTCAAGCCCTTCTTCATGTTGGTTCCCTAGGGAAACACGTGGATTTTCCACACACCTGAACTCAACCTACTCTGCCTCTTACAGGCTGAATAGCCTTGTAGGTGGTCCTCATCAATGAAGAGATGTTGATAATAACATCATGAATGTGAGTGGCAAATGCAATTCAGCACCGACTTTCTGAGACTTCTGCAATCTCCTGAACTGGAAAATAACTTAGAGTGCCCCGTCTTCCCTTTGTCAAAATCAAAACACACAGCTGTAAATTTTAAATCATTTCATCAGGCTCCTAGTGATTCTAGAACTGTAGGATCTGTCATCTTAAAAGCTATTTAGAAAAAAGCCTGTCACTAGCAGTTAAATCTGCACATAACCTCATTCCCATGGTTTATTACAGGCATGACTAATGTGGACCCAAAAAGTCCAGAGGAAATGGGGATACTAGCCCCAACCAATAGTCTCAAAGCCCCTCAGATTCAACCCATCTCTCAGTGAAGTTGCAGGGTGAGAGAAGAAGGGGACTTTACTGTGGTTGGGTCACAAACTGACTTACCAAGATTGAGGTAGTCTCAGAAATATATTTGCATAAAAGACCAAAGAGCCTTATGGGTAAAAACTAACCTAAGGGTAAAGGGAGTTAGGCAGACAAGTTTGCCCAAGGAAAAAAAGGTTTTCTACAAGTATGCTTAGCTTCTTTAATCCATCAAGAATCCATATTTGTTCTTAGGAAAGAAGAGCTGTACAAAGGATTAGACAGGTTTTTAGGAAGAAAATGAGAATTTATAATACTGGCATCTGCATCTCAGCAGTTGGAAGTGTCCAGCATAGATTTGGGTTGTGTTATTTGCTGGTGGACAAGCTGATCATCTGGAAGAAAGATGAAACAGTAGGAGCCAACTAATAGCTAACTGAAATTGTTCATGAGTTGAATAGGATGTTCCAAGACTCCCATAAGTTTCTTGGCAAGGTCATCACACTAGAGGGACGAAGGCCAGCCAGGAAAACAAGGGTAACAGCCAATCATCCCTTTGTGGGGAGGGCTTGAGTTGAAAAGGCCCAGAATGCCAAATATGAGTCTGAGGATACCAAAGTTGTGTTGTGTAAGAAAGTGCTCTTTCTTTTTTTCTTTTTTCTTTTTGTTTTTTGTTTTTGTTTTCTGGTTTTTTTGAGAAAAGGTCTCCTTATGCAGTTCAAGCTGGCCTTGAACTCACCATGTAACCCAGGCTTGTCTCCAGCTGGTAGTGATCTTCCTGCCTCAGCCTTCGAAATTTGGGAAAGAAAGTGCTTTTCTTAAAACAAAGGAAGTTCATTGGTGACTGTCTCTGACTCCACAAAAACAAGATAGTTTATGTCTATAATGAGGATCCTCTGATGAAGAGTCCAGGGATACAGCACCCTGTTTATCCCTTTCTACAACAAATAGTCACTTCTGGTCTCATTCCACCCGAGTCCCAAAGAACGCCCCTAGTGGGGGACCCTTTACATTTGAATCTGGTAACTTCCAGGAAAGGGAGTGGGTAGTAGGATACCGGTGATTCCACTGGGCACCCCTCTTCCCTGCGCTGCCTGCCTCACAACTCCCCCAGTCACCATGAAAAGAAATGATTAGCATATAGACATTTTGTGCCATTTTACAAGTTAACCACTTAGTCACTGAATTTGGCCTGACCTTGCTTCCCAGGTACACACATCCAGTTTACAACGTTCTCTAATTCATTTTTTCCTGACTTCCCTGTCTCCAAACAGGCAACTCCTGCACTAGCCTCAGCCCCAGGAAACAATAGCTTTCCTCTTCACCCAGTTTCCTTTCCAGCCCAAACCATAGGCTTGTTCTACGGTGAGACAGACAGAAGTTCCTGGCCTGAATCCGCTGAGGCCTGCCCCGACACACAGCCTTAGCTCAGATGTCCTCTTACCCCGGGCCCGTCGTGCTGACCAGTCGTCCTCCTCACCGTCAGTCTTAAACCCTGTGATCATTCTCCCCCACATCCAGGAGTACCTTCCTGCCTGCAGCCACTTGGGGCTGGACTGAGGCTCAGGGATACAGCACCCAGCTTCAGGCCCCCTGTGACCGCGTGGGAACAAGAAAGCTGTGGTTTGCAAAGTGCAGCCCAGGGACCAGACACAGTCACCTCACCTGAGAACTTGGTAGAAACACAGTTTTCAGCCCCAGGTAAGGTGATCGTCTTACCCTCATTCACTCAGGACCTCCCTGGTTTTAGTGTTGACGGTCTCACATCGTGAGAACGCTCTTGATCCTGGGCAAAACAGGATTGTTGATCAGTCTACTCTTACCCTATCCATGACTTGCTAAGTAACTGGCTTTGGAGGTGGGGCCTCCAGAGGATGGAAGTATTCAACAAGCCCTCTGGGGGATTCCAGTACATGCTCCATCAAGCCTCCGAACTTCTAACCTAACGGGCTGTGGGCTGAACTTGGACCCGCCTAAAGGCTGCCCTTGGCATGAGTCCGTGTCCTCTACCCTCTCCCTGGTAGCAGCAAAGTGAGCCCTGCCCTGCCGCTCATCACATGAAGTCCAGCCAAGCCGCACCAGCCCCAGGCAGCTCTCTCAGCTGTGAGGAACCTCATGTTCTGGCCAACACACACAGTCCCACAGAGCCCGCCGCTGATGTTCTTGCCGGTAAGGGGGATGCACTGACTGTTCCTCCTGCTTCTTTTGCATTGCAATCTTCAAGAAAATGAAGTTTTTCATTGTTTGGGAGGAGCATCAGGTGGAATGGGGGATATGGCTGAGTTTGGCATACGAAAAAAGAGGGAGGAGGCAGATGCGAAATCCAGACAGATCAAAGAATGAGAGGCACTGAGGGATGAAGGGCTTTAGGGGGAGATTCAAGTAAGACTGGGATGGGGAACAAGAACTGAAGAAGGTGAGGAAGACAGAAGCCGAGATGGGAGTGAGTGCAGAAAGAGTGCTTCTCGCAGCGCAGTCTTCCTTGACCAACATCGGCGCTCCTTGGGATGTTCTTAAACTTGTAAATTCTCAGCCTTCCCTCCAAACCTACTGAATCGGAAATCTAGGAGTTAAGCCCATCTGTTAGCATTTCCAGAAGTCCCCCCAGTGATTCTGATACAAGGCACAGCCTGAAAACCACTGGGCTAAACAATTCTATTTCCCCAAGTAGGAAGCCCCAGTGGTAGGTTTACCCAGTGCTTACGGTGTGCCTTGAACATTCTGACTCAGAAGAGAGAAACAGAAATCCCTCTACTGAGATGCGCATGCGCACTCCCTCTAGCTCTTGCTCTACTGACTTCCTGAGTCTGCGGTGGTGGGGCCAGCGGCAGCAGTATCGCCCAGGTACTCCGTTGCTCCTCTGGCTAACTCATCCCCTTCCTGCGAGACGCTCCTCATTGGAGGGAACCCTGCAGACCCTCTGGTGCTGTGTGAGTTACGAACCTTGTCAGCATCAAATGCTCTTGTTCTTTTCCTCCCCCGTCTCTTGTCTTGAAATGTGTCCTCTGCCAAGGAGACTATAATCATTAAGGAATAATTAGTTCATTTCCCCATGATTTATTAAACACATTCATAACTGGGTGTGCAAAAGGCATAAAACAGATATTGCAATTTCCATTAGAGTTTTTGAAACATTTAAAACAATCCATTATAACCTCTGTAAACCACTGGGGATGCGAGAGGAACAAATGTAACTAGAGACCCCAGGTCGCAGCTGCTTGTACGAATGAAAGCAATGCGTGAAGAGCAATGAGCGAAACAAAGCTCTTCTCGCCACTCTCTTCTGCCCTGGGCCAGCTCAGGGCTTTGACATCTACCACGAACTCCATGCTCCCTTCCATTTCTGGGAACCCCGAAAGAGTATCCCACATGGGCTCACACACACGGCCAGCACTAGCTGGGAAGGCGATGGGCTGGCTGTCCTGCATACCCCTTCCAGGATGGCCGCCCACTAGACTTTACCTCCACCTCCTGCAAGGTCAGCCTTCAGAGTTCACCACTAAAGCCACCCAAGGATGGCAGACTATGTAGTGGTCAGTACAGTATAGGGGACACGCCCTGCACCCCAGTGTCCCCCTCCATCCCAGCGATGTCAAGGCCATACTGCTTGAGTCACAGCACCGTACAGGGTGCTAGGGAGACGCTTCCCATTTCCAGCTGCAGAGTTCTGCTCAGGCAGGAACTCATACTGTAGCTGGGAGGCAGAGCAGTAATGGAGACCACAGTGCTCAGGACCCTTCTTCCCCTCCAACACCTCAGGCTTTGCTCCTGCTTCAGGTTGGACGGACCTGCCTCCTCCCTTGCTTAGGATACTTGTTAGCAACACATCGTAATAACAGAAGGGTAAAGAAGCAGAGGCCACAGATGGAGCTGGGAGAGGTCTGCCTCCAACAAGGAATGTCCTGAGAATCTCTTCTTAGCTTGAAAATTTGTACAAATGTTGCTTTTTATTCTACATGGTATATTTGTGCTTATCTATTATTTTACAAATGTCCTCAAATTTTAGAGTAAAATTAACATCAATTTACCTTCCCCCAGTCCAGTAAGGTGGACTCCCACAAGGCACAAAATCCAGCTGAGAAGGAATTCTGACAGTAAGCAGTCATTCTCTCCCAAAGGCTCCTTAGCATACCACACATGGTGTCCGACAGGTTCACCCCAGCAGTTTGCCAGGCAGGTCCAGCCATGTCTAATCACCCCTACTGAAGATCAGTAAGCACCCCTCTTGCCCAAGTTCCACACATTCTGTAAGGTGTACAATGAGTCACCCAAGGTCACCCAGCCCGTTACAGCAGGGCCTGGCCTGGGTCCCACGTCTCCTGCCTCATGACCTACAACCCTTCCTGCCATTCCATCCCTGCTCTCTGAGTGAAGGCAAAGAACTGGCAGTGAAACAGGCTCTCCTCCATGGAACCTGGTCAGCAAGCCATGCTGCATGATCAGGGTCCTTGCTGGGCCTCTTCTTTAAAATGGGAGTATTGAGAGAACAATGGACACATCAGCAAACAAGCCCAGTCTGGGAACCAGCGCCATGTGCGGGCTACCGGCAGACTGAGAACAGCTAGATCCAAGCCTCTCCCCATGAGTCAGTGCCATTTGCAGACTGGGATGAGAGAGAACAATGGCTGCACCATCAAACACGCCCAGTCTGGGAATCAGTACCACGCACAGGCCACCTGTGGACTGGGAACAGCCAGACCCCAGCCCTTCTGGCACATGGGCTGGAAAAGAAGTACCAACCCCTACCATAAGCCACTGGCTTATCTGGAAAGAACAGGCTGTTAAGATAGCTGTCAAGGTGAAATACAATTGGATGCCTGTGATGCTTTCGTGTTGCACTAACATTGCAGGTCTAGGGCCAGTGGTCTGATCACAGGTTTAGAGGATATCGATACACAGTGTGGCATCTAGGGGGGATCTCCTTCTGAGGGTTGCAGCCATTGTTTATTCCCTATGGTCTTGTTTGGAGGTCCTTTATGGTATCCATGGTTTGGTGGGTTGGGTTTTGCTCTGTTTTGTCTTGTTTGATTATATTAAATCCGATAGCAGGAGAAGCTATTTCAAGGATAGGAACATAAATTACGGTAGCAATTTTGCATTTACTATGGCATTGTTTTGAAATTCTTTATCATATTCATTGTTTTGTTTTTATTTTTTCTATTCTATTCTGTTCCGTTTGATTTTTACTATGTCCGGAGTTATCTGCAGCTATTTTGAAGACATCAAAAGGCATTATGGTAACTATTGTTGATTTCACAATGTTTTGAAGTCCTGTATCTCTTACACTGGTTTGTTTTGATTGGTTTTATTCTGCTTTATCCTCTTGAAAATAAAAAAATAATAATAATATAATGGGAGTATCAGTGCCAGCACCACATTCTCTAAAGGATGGTCATGAGCATATACCGATGGCATAGATAAGGAGCTTGGAAAGGTGTGTATGTGTGACAGAATAGTGTGGCTCCTGACCATGCTACAGGGAAGGCTTAGGTGGAGATTGGCTTGTTCCTCTCTTCTCCTTTCTCTGCGCTGTTGACCACACACAGCTCAGTACACACACAGGGCGAAGTGTGCAGGACTCAGGGAGGCTGACTCTAGCAGACAGCAAACTCTCCAATGACACCGGAGTCAACAATAAAGGTAAGTAATTGTGCTGCTGGGCACTGTGGAAGCCACTATCAGGCCATCAAAACTGGCTTCTGAAATGAAATTCACTCATCCTTGCTGTCATGTATCACTGATTAAGTCAAATGTCGGAGGTCAACTATGCAGATGAACTTGGGCCAACTACAGAATGAATGAGCACACCCACTTATCATTCTACCTGCCCTGTATCACAAATGATTCAAATTGGGAAGAGTGCTGATCAATTGCAAACTTACTAACCACTGTAATGCTGCATGGAATAAATGTAGGGCTTGTACTTTTACTATACTCCATCCTAAATTCCCCTATGTCTACTTGATAGAGTGAAAGTCTTCACTGCTTTTTATGAATGGCAGTTGAAATGAGTTTGGTGAACCATGTTCTAAACAGAAGAATATATCTTGCTTCCCCATAAACCACAGCATCTTACATAGAGAATTCAGAGAAATCCTGGAGATGGAATTAAAATATAAATGTAAGAAATAGGAGTTGAAGAAACAGATTACTTGAAATGGGCTGTTCATTACTTCCAACCTGAACCAAATAAGGAAGTGGAGTGGCTTAAGGTTTTGTGCTTATAACTTACTTTATCTATGAATAGCTCTGGTGCTTGAAGTTTTACACTTGAAGAGTTTCTGAATGTGCTGTACTAGGACAGGCAGCAGAAGGGTGGAACTAAAGTACATTACAAAGAAACCAGATCATAAACCCAGGGTCCTACCTCCCTCCCTCCAACGTTCATACATATTTTCAATTCCCTGAATGTTGTTGGTATAAAAAGAGGCATCAATGAAACTGCAGGCATAGAGGATTTAATTTGAATTATACTTCAGGACTTGGTATACAAAACCCCATAGGTCAGAGATAATCCCTATTAAGTTTAGATTTAGTAGTTGACTTGCCTTTTATGCAAATGGTAATGCAAAGTTTCCCCTCATTACTGCAAACACGCGTGTGCGCGCACACACACACACACACACACAGTCCTTGTTCCCCTGCTGGTAACTAGATAGTATAGTCAACTGAGGTAAAGCAACTTTGGACTAGAAGTCAGATTTAGGTTCTAGTTTTAGCTGTACAACTTGCTAATAAATTTATTTTGTCACCACACCCCTCTTTCCAATTCCATCTATAAGATGGGCTTTTATAACTAGCAGGTGAAATACTTTATACAACAATAACTAATATACACTGAGTGCTTACTGTAATGTGCCAGCACTTTCTGTGGTTTATCTTCTGCCATATTTACCATAACCTTGCAAGACTGTTATGATATGTTGACCCAGAGAGGTTAAGAAAGATGTCCAAGATTATAGTTGGTAATAAGTAGATATGGAACTGGAGCCAAGCAATCTGATTCCAGAGCATTGTGAGATCAGTAAAGCACACTATAGTGTAGGGCAAATGTGAAAGGAAGTCTAAAGTTAGCATTTCTGAAATTATGGTCAGTGTTCTTTGCTACCTCCCCAGGCCCTGTATTACTGTCAGAGAATCTGCATTTTAATAAGTTCTACCAAATGATTCTTATTAAACTACAGTTTGAGCCTCTTGGAATTAAGAGTAAAGCCATAAAGATTTATCTCCAACCAAGATGGAGCAACAGGAAAACTAGACACATGAATAAGCCATGTGAAGTAAACAGAACATGACAAAGAAAAACTAC
>RJWM01019204.1:0-39471 GCA_004363535.1 Dasyprocta punctata | reverse complement strand
CTGTAGGTTTTGAGTATGTTCCTTTATTCTCAAAATGGGTTTTCTTTTTTGAGAATCGCCTCTTTCCATTTGAATTGGCTTGTATTATAAGCTGATTGTGGTATTTTGTTTTCATCTGAGTCTGCCCAGATGTTCTCTCCATTTCCAAGATAAATTTCAATTTCACCAAGTTCTGTATGTATCTGTCCCATCTGTAGTGCTAGGTTTCAAACTACTAAAATTTTCAGAAACTATGACAATATTATTATAGAATCTATACTCTGATAATAAGAACAGCACTTTTTTTTTTTTGCTTTATAAAACTTTGAAATTTTTCCTGCATAAAATCAGTTATATTTTACATTGAAAAGCATCATCTTTGTATTAAAAACTGTACTGGGAACATTCTGCTTTGAAATATGTCTTTAATAGATTTATTTTCTTTTCCATTTCTATTGATGATTACTATAGAAATTTTAATATTCACATTTATATATTCTTATATTTAACTGAAAAAATATAAAAATCAAACAGCATGAATTTTCAAAATGCACTAGGAAATAATGATATACATTAATACATATGCATAGAAAGTGAGATGAAAAATAAAATCTAATCTCTCAACACCATTATTAAGCTGATTCTTAAACAAATACAAAGTCTTACTAAATAGTAATTCCAAGTTTAAAAAAAATCAGTGGAACTTCTCTCTCTCTTTCTGTCTGTCTCTCTCTGTCTGTCTCTGTCTCTCTGTCTCCTCTGTTTCTCTTTTTATCTATCTACATATCTATGTATCCATCTATTTATGTAATGTGTTTCTATGTATCTATGTCTATGTATACATAATGTGTTTTCTGGGTTCCTGTTCATAATGTATCAAAATGGGCTTTTGTCAAGTATAATGCCTGAAATCCCAGTTACTTGAGAGGCTGAGGCAGGAGAATTGCTAGTTGGAGACCAGCCTGGAAAAAAACGGCTAGAATGTAGCTCAGTGCTAAAGTGCTTCCTCGCATGGGTGAACCCTTGGATTCAATTTCCACACATGCACACACACACACACACACACACACAATTTTAAATTTAAATGAAGTTATTAAATTAAATTTTCAACTGACATATAAATTAACTACTTTGATAATTTGAATCATAGCTACATTGAGAAAACAAGAGAAGAATTTCTTGAATGAACTCAAAGACTATGTCTTAGTCACTTTTCTATTGTTGCTGACACAAACTACCCAAAGTCCAAAGTTAATACAAGAAGGGTTTATTTAGCTCACAGTTTGTAGAGTTTTCAGTCCATAATTGGCTGGATCAGAGGCAGCATGGCACATGGCAGAACAGCAACAGTTCATGGCATCAGAAGACAGCAAAAGCAACAAGCAAACCTTAACAACATCTTTCTGTCCCTTATATAGTCTATCCAGGCTTCCGGGATTATGGTGGTTCCAAATCAACTAGTGAACTGATAACATACCCTTAATCCCAGCATCACACACTCTGCCACCTCTGAACCATATCCTCCTATGGCTGCACAAGGTTTTGCGGGAGGATCTAGACACAAACCTTACAGACTAATAGCAAGAGCAGGTGAGTAGAAGTCTGACAACAGCTGCCATAATGGAAAGAGCTATGACCCATTACCCAGCTTGTAGACCTAAGTCACTTTTCATTTCCAATTCAAAGAAATGTTTGGTGCCCTTATGAAAGAACTGTGATACAGCACATATAAGAGACATTTCTCAATTTGTCTCCAGAAGGAGATGTAGGGGCAGAAAACTAATTTTTTCTTTATCCTTGTTTTAGCTATTTTTCTCATTGCTGAGCCAAAATATCTGACAACCAAAATTAATGGGGGAAAGGTTTATTTAGCTCACAGTTTGTAGAGGTTTCAGTCCATAATTAGCTGGATCAGAGGCAGGGCAGCACATGGCAGAAGGGCAACAGTTCATGGCAGCAGAAGACAGCAAAAACAAGGTAGGGACCTTTTCATGGTGACCAGAAGATAGAAAAGCAATAAGCATTGAGGAGACAAGACTCTTTCTGTCCCTTATATTGTATGCAGACAACCTGCCCCAGGGAGGCTGTAGCACTCATACCCTTAATACTAGCCAAAACTATGCAAACCAATCACTGATTTACTAATCACACACCCTTGATCCCAGCACCCCACAGTCTAGATTCAGCCATCTGTGAAAAGCACAACGATCACATGAGGCTTTGGGGGGACATCTAGATACAAACCATAGCAATCCTTCATAGATTCTTAGTAGAAATGGATTCTCATGACAAAAGATAGATTCGTATGAGAAAAAGAAAAGCTTATTAATATTTATATTTCATGTATACATGAGAGAGAGGGAATCAGAGAGTGCCTTTAAATTACAGTTTATATAACATCTTGAACAAAGAACAACAAGGAAAGTTTTAGGAAAGTGACAAGACAAATTAAAAAATGATTTAGATTAACTTGCATGAAAAGGCCAATAAATAGCAAATAAAAATGATAATAAAGCTTACTCACGTTCCTCTGGTATCATCGCTAGAACAAAAGCTTTTCAAGATGTCCTCAGAATTCAGTCTTTGTTCTGGTGAGGTAATATACCTTTTGTTTTATAAATCTGTGTCCTTTTTTTTAAACAAATAGAAGGGCAGAGAGTTTTCTTGTTTCTCCTTCTTCTTGTTTTCAACTCAGGAACCATCCACAGTTTGATGTAGCATATTCTGACTTCCCACAGATCTGCGACATGTTTTCAAACAACTGGTATGACCATGGACTCTACTGAAATACTAGATGGGGTCTAAGAACATTCCTTTAGAGTTTTAACTCTTTCCATGAGAAGACTGTTTCTGCTTGAGGCAGTATCTTAGTTACTTTTCTCATTGCTGAGACAAATATCCAACACCCAAAATTAAAGAAGGAATGGTTTATTTAGCTCACAATTTGTGGAGGTTGCAGCCCAGAAATTGTTGGCTCCAAAGTAGGGTGGCACATGGCAAAGGTACAGCAGTTCATGGGGGAAGTGGAAGACAGCAAAAGAAACAGGAGCAAAAGGAGGAAACAAGACTCTTTCTGCTCCTTTTATGTTAGCCAGACTGCTGGGATTAGGTGGTCCCAATCTAATCAGTGAAGTGATCCATGAATCACCCACCCTTAATTTTAGCATCTTTAATCTCTTCATTGCATTATGAATCAATTACTAACTCTAGATTTAGCTGCTTCCAAGAAAACCCATCTAAAAGTGCATGAGGCTTTGAGTGAGACATCCAGACACAAATTATAACAGACAGTTTTACTTTTGTGGAGGTGCTGCTGGAATCCTGGGGTGGGGCATAGGTTTAGAGCAATGAATGAGCACTTCTAGGCCTGCACTGGTTGTTAAGTTCCCTGAAAATCTCCTATCTTGAAATCTTTTATCTTGGAGGGAAATGAATTAGGTTATATAAATTTAGGGCTAATCAACCTTGCATTAAATGTTTTTAGACAAACACTCCTTAAATGATTAACATCCCTACATACACAACTGAGCAGGAATCTGACCCAAATTTTTAAGGTAATAAAGGGAATACATACTAAATGAAGGTCAAGTTTGTTCTACATTTTTTTTTTTTTAATCCATTGGGCTTTTGTCGGGCCTAGTGAAAAGTCACTGTTTAAATAAAAGCAGCTTGTAACTTCTCAAATGCTTCATAAGAAAACACAAATTCAGCTTTTAATGGATAACAAATTAAGGGCTTGTAAATATGTCAGGCTCTATTCAGGTGTGATTCTCCAGCATCCAACCTGATTGCCAGCAGTGACATCGTTCTCAGAAAAGACACAGCTCAGCACTGTTCTTGAAAACCATTCCCAGGAAGACTGCTTTCCTTTGGCTTCTGACCAACCCACCTTGGTTATATGCTCATGTTTCATGGCTTGGGACCCAGCTGGAGACGTCCACCACGGGACCCAACCATTCTCCCGTACCTCTCTCTGTACTCCACTGGGGAATCATCCATCTTCCACCTTCCCTTCACTCCCTGTACCCTGCCTCCTGCAGAATCTCAAAACTCTCCTCATCTCTTCTGATCTGAAGCTCAAGTGACGGACCTTTTTCTGTAACATGACATGCCCACAGTACCAGCTGGACAATGGATCTTGGTGACCTGTCCATGGTACAGTTGATGTCTCCATTTATCAAGATCTGGAAAATTACTCCCGTAAACTGAAGAAGTGATCTGAAGTGGCTTATCTCTAGGTTTTCCTTACACACTGAAGTTTGCTACTCTGAGATTCCTTTCAATTTCTCCTCCTTTGTCTTCCATTTGAGTCCTCTCAGTTTCGCTCTCATGCCAGTTCCTCCCTGAACAAGGACTCTGCTGACCTCACTTTCCCCTGGTTTCCTCCCATGCAGAGTGTGTCCCTCCTTTCTACCCATGGTGGTCTCTGATAGTCTCACTGCTATATATTTCATAACCTAAAGCTGCCTGCCTAAGGATATCCTGAAATGGCCTCTAAGGGCCAGCTTTAGCCTGAGAACCTGAGTGTTGGTTCCTTAAAGATGCAATACATACTTCAAACCCAAAGCTATTATAGGGTGCTAATTTCTATGGGAAAATAATGAATATTGGTCTTCTTTTGAACATTCTGCTGTAATTTGTTTTCACAGAAGCCACTTAAAGAATCAGAAACAAATATATTTTATGTGGGGCAGGCCCAAGTGAATAGTAGCAAGAATATCGGTATCATACCATATCCCCTTGGCATTTTCATTCAAAAGACTATGTATGTTGACAAAATGTAATTAAAACCACTATCTCTCAACTCAAAAATCTTATCCATGTCCCAGAAATCACTACCACAAAGATACAAACAGAATGGATTTATATCATTAAATAAACATTCAAGTAGAATGCAGTGCTGATCAAAGCGAATGCACTAAGAGACTTCAAAGACAGAGGGGAATCTTGCCCTTTAACATATGCAAGCAAATACAACCAATTACAGATACATTTTCAAGGTAAATGGTTAGCTTCACTGAAGAAGAATTGACAGCTCCATTTATCAGACCTAGTTAGTCCTAAGTTTACCTGATACGTGGTGTGACTATGTTAGCTAATGGGCTTTATCCAGAGAAACAAAAAAACATCTTCTACCTTTATGAGGAGGGGGTTGGGCAAATTGAAGTCTTGAGTACACCACGAGTGTCTGGATCCTACTGCTTGTAGGAACCTGAGAGCTCTAGTTCCCTACCTGTCTGCATTTCATACAGCTGTTTCCCAGGTTCTCAAGAAAGACATTCCTAGGTCAAAAAAGAACAAGAGCCTTTTTTAGTTTCTAAAAAGGTTCATGAACATTTCAAAAAGCCACAGAAAGTATTTACAAGTTTTGTAAGGTGAATATTTTGGCTAGAAGAGAAAGGAGAAAAAACTCTTCCATATTTTTAACAGGTGAAAGAAGTAAGCCTCTCATTTTTTAATTTGTATTTATCTTGATATCTGATGTCCCCTGGTATTTGCAGTGTTTTTATTGTCGTTGTTCTTGTTGTTGTTATTGTCATACTGGGGAATGAACCCAGGGCCTTCACATTGAGCTGTATCTTCAGGTCATTTCCATTTTTTATTTTTCACTTTTATTTTGAGACAACACCTTACTAAGTTGCCCAGATTGGGACAGAACTTGTGATCCTTATTCCTCAGCCTTCTAGAGTCCTGAAAAATATATAGGCTTGTGCCATCCCACCCAGCTTATTGCCAGTTTTTTGCCCTTTTTCCTTCCTTTGGTAAAGGTTTTTTTTCTTTACCAGTCTTTTTCCCTCTTGGAACTATGGAACCCAATAACAGGACTAGTTACTGATTGAACAGGAAAAGGGACTTTTATTATTTGCCGAGAAAAGGAGAATTGAGAAAAAAATTAAATATCAATCTTGCTTGATATTTCAGGAGATTACTTACAGAGTCTCCCCAAAAATGTATACACAATGCAGAAAAATAAATACTTGCATAAATATGTTATTACTAAATTTATCAAGACACTGTGAAGTTAATACAAGTTACCTTTAGCCCCTACAATTACAAAAGGTATTCAAAATGGTGGCTATTAGCTTTGAGACATTTGTTAGTATGATAAGCTGCTGCTTGGGTAACCTTGGCCATTGAGAGTGCTGCACACACATTTTCGATTTCTTCTCTAAGAGCCAATGGAGGAGCAAGTTTCTGAGGTATAGGAAATCCTCTAAGATCCCTCGTAAGAGGGTAACAGCATCTGCTGAAAAATCATCATACTCTTTTCTTTTCCTGCAGTGTATATACATGGGTTTGATATATGTGGTAAAAGCAGAGATAGGCTAATAAAGGAAATAAAAAATCATGTCTTTTTTTGAAATTTGGGCACAAACTATTTTTCACTTCTTTCATGATCCTTTCTGGTCATCATCATGAAAATCGGAGTAAACATTGTTTGCATTAGGATAGGATTATAATGAAGTTTTACTTTGCATGCAAGTCACTCTGGCAGTCACTTGTAGGATTCAACCAGTTTTGGGTAGCCAGTCTGAAGAGGGACCTTTAAATTTCAGGTATCCTGTCCTCAAAGAAGAACAAGTCTAGGGTTAGTTATACTGGGTAACAGTAGTGTGTTATTTAAGTCAATGTGTAAAGAGAATTTTTAAAAACATATTTTTGAAGCCAGGCATGGTGGCGCATGCCTTTAATCCCAGCACTCGGGAGGCTGAGGTAGGAGGAGTGTTGTGAGTTTGAGGCCAACTTGGGCTACAACGCGAGTGCAAGGCTGGCTTGGGCTACAAAAACAACATATTTTTGAAAGTTTGATTTTAGTTTTTACTTCACCTCAACATCGCTTTCAGGTTCTATGAAATATATTTTATTCTCAACGATATCTCCGATTGCCACAAAAAATGCTCAAAGAAATATGAGTACCTTTGATTACTGCATCAACCTCTTCTGAAGCCTGTAGCTTAATAATCATATCTGCAGTCCTATTCAAAGTGTGATCTGTGATATTTGGCTCAGCAGCTTCAGTGTCAAGTAGGAGCTTTTTACAAGTGTAGAACTCCAGGTTCTGCAAAAAACAAAACAAAACAAAACAAAAACAAAAACAAAACAATTGAACCATGATCTGCATTTGAACAAGACCTCTAAGTCAAGAACAGAAGAGTTTGGAAAGTGTGGTGTTATGGTTTACATCTAAGATGTTACCAAATGTTTCATCTGTTCAGAGATGGGTCTACTGGAAGTTGATTGGATCATGGGCACCGTACATTCATTGGTAGATTACTGTGGGGACTGCTTGGAGGAGGTAGGCCACTGGGCATGTGATCTGAAATCCCTAGATTTTCCCTTCTCTCTGCTTCCTAACCACAGTGAACTGAACAGCTCTCTTCCTCCAGGTTCTCCAACCATGCTGTTTCTGCCTTGGAGCCAGCCAACCATACACTGAACCCTGTAAAACCATGAACCAAAATAGACCTCTCCTTGTGTTTCAGGTGTCAGGTATTTTGTGCTAGTGATAGAGAAGTAATTTATACATAAGGGTAACTCATGATCTCAAGTCATTTACTTATATCTGGGCTCATAACAAGATTGTAAACAGGAAGAAAAATAAAAAAGGAGACAGTACCTATTTTGGTACAAATATTTTAGTATTTAAAGAAACAAAGATAGCAACCTTTGTATTTTGGGAAAGAACTTTGTAAACTGCAAAGCACTCCAGAGTAATATTCTGTAATTGAACATACTGCCATCACAAAAAAACTGAGATTTTGTAACTAAGAAAACAAGAATGGGTACTGGATAAGCAACCAATGATATTTATTATTAGAAATAGTTTTGCATGGATAAACACTATTTTTAGCATAAAGTGACAATCATTTATTTATCAGAAACTCTACTTTGCAAGAATAGTGAATTATAAGAAAAATTCATAATATTATTATATTCTTATAACTATGTAATATAAAAACTAATATAATAACAATTAAATACATAATCTATATCACTTTCTGCTGTGTAGGCACAAATTTAAATTGTTCTAATAAACCACACAGTTATTACATTGAGTAAGACAAAAACAGTATTGTGGTGTTAGAGAGATGTAAAGAATTTTAAGAAACCACAAATAAGTTTCTAACTTTGAAATTTAAAGAAGTTTCATTATTAATTATCTTCATTATTTCTCAGGATCTACTAGTACTCTGGAATATGCTTTTTTAAAATTAGAGATTGGGTTTTGGGTAATGTGTAATTAACAGGAGATAAATTTCCACATCCAAAATCTACTTTTCTTTAATGATATAACTTGTTTGAAAAGCTACAGTGTAATAAGAATTCAATTGAAGATTGAGCTTAAGCTACTTGACAGAGAACATCTATTTCTAGTTTCAAAGATTATTAAAATCATTTGAAATGCTCTCTTTTGCCATATCCTTTATTCCACTTCATAGCATTCATATTGAATTCTGCAGCCTGGACAATCATGCCATGGCAGTTACCATGTGGCCACACATTTAGTCTGTTGGCTTATTACACAGTCATTAAGACTGTGATTTTCATATTTCTGATTAAATCTCTCTTAGCTAATTTAAAATGTTATAGGACACATCACATTCTGTGTAATAAAGGAAATTAAACTCCAAGTTGAAACTTCATTTCAATCATTTTATTTTATTTTTAACATATTTAATCAGTTTGCTTCTATGAAAGGGTAATATTTGGTTATATTTTGTTCCTGCAACTATGTTGAACACCTTCTGTGTGTCCCCACAAAAACCCTCTCTATTTTTTTCCACTCTGTTGTATGTCCCTGGAGGCAGAACCTATGAAGCTATTATGGTTTGTGTCTGGGTGTCCCCCTAAAGTCTCATGCAGTCATGGGAGTAGGCTTCTAGAGTTTATGATTGATTCACAATCTAGTGTTGGGATAAGGGGTGTGAGTGCTACAACTACCCTAGGGTGGGTGTGGCCCACATACAATATGAGGGACAGAAAGAGCCTTCTCTGTGTGCTCCTCCTTTTTGGCCCTTTTGCTCTTGTTGCTTTAGGTATCTGCCACAACTGCGATGAACAATTGCCCCTCAGCTATGCCACCCTGCCTTGGAGCCAGCTTTGTATGGACTGAAAGCTCCAGAAACTATAAGCTAAACAAACATTTCCATCCTTAATTTTGAGTATTAGGTGTTTTGTCTCAGCAATGAGAGAATAGTAACCAACACAGAATTTGGTACCAGAGAAGTGGGGTCATTACTGTGACTATGTATAATCACATGGTTCAAGAGCCTTTGGAAATGGCTTGCAGGAAGTTTGGAAAGGTTCGGAGATGTTGCCTGAAAGAGTAGAGCTGGAACACCATAGGCTGTTTTGTATAGGAGATTCAGGTCAGAGCTCAGAAGACCAGAAGGCTGCTAGAAATCCTGCTGGTAAACACCAGGCTTGGGAGGTTTTTCCTGGGAAGGACTATTATGGCTTGGCAAAGACTTTGTCTGCATTTTGCTCATGTCCAGAGATTTTGACTGAGACTGAGATTACGAGTAGTGGACTAATTAATCTGGCAGAAAAAATTTCAAGGCAGTCTAATGTTGAGGCAAAGGCATAACTATTGTTGGAGACTTTTAGTCAGATCTATGTTGTGAATCAGAATCAAAGATCCCAGCAGAATGATTTAAAATGTTGTGAGTTTGACCAAGAAAAAAAAAAAAACTCCAGTAAAGCTGTGGATTGCAAAAATAGAACTGAGATATCGATTGCTGAGAAGGAACAAAATATAAAAGTGGCCTGAGGGCATCACAAGAAGCAGCATGTTCCCTATTGAGGCCCTTTTCCTGCCCTCATCACTGTCCAGGAAGTCTATATTTGTAATCCCATGGAAGCATTGGAATTCTAGCAAATTAATTCCAATATACCATCTCCAGTGCAACCCACAGTGAAAGTAGATACTAAGGACAGGCAAGGGGTCCTGAGTCTGGTCCAGATGAGGGTTCATGGAACAAAGGCCTAGACCCAGGCCTAACCCAGAATTTATTAGTTCATGAAGAAGGGAGTGGCTCAAGAATGAGTGACATTGAGAATGGTGGGAATTACATAAGTAATGTGAGCTAAGTAGGAGGCCAGAAAGCACCTCTGCAATAAGCAGAGAAAGGATATGCAGAAAAGCCAATCTGCATAACACAACTGAGGTAGCATTTAACATTTAGGGGACTGGTGCTTCAGTTCTGATATGCAACATTTTCTACCCTGAAAAGTCATCACCTCTTATCTTGAGGCTCACACCCAGTTGACAGTCCTGGAGCAATGGCTCTGCCATCCCACTGGGTTCAACCACTTAGTGGGAGATACTGAAGAAACAGGGCCGTTGGTTGTCTTCAAATATTACGCATCAGCACCTCAGCTAGCCCTATTTACATTGCTTAGAGCCAATTGAAGCAAAAAAGGAAATAGTTTAGCAAGCTTTGTACATATCAGTACACAGAGATAGGGCCAGGTTTAGCTAAAGTGGAGGTGACTGTATTCAAGAAGAGCCATCCATATGATCTTCTATAGTCCCCACCCTTTGTAGTTTCAAAACTGCAAAAGTGAAAGACTTTGCTTTGAGAAGAAAGCTGCAGAGCACCATGTTCTGGAATGGTAGCATCGGCCACGCAAGGTACCAGAATGGTGGTGACATAGAGAATTTGTTCCTCACAATTCAGGGACTCAACCCCTACAGCCAAGAGAGAGGACAGCCTGGCTACTGCTCCAGCTGGCAGCAGACCTTGGCATTATCCACTTGGTGCTGGTTTAAGTGCATGTAGGATGCAAGAGTTCTGAATTTAAAAAGGCTTCCACCTAGATTTCAGAAGAAGGCCTGGGAGACCAGGCAGTGTGCCCCTCAGAGGGCAATGTGTGAAGCTGTGAGGGTGAAGCCAAAGGGTTCAGTGGAGACCCTAGAAGTTTGGAGAAGCCAGGAAAATGGATCATTTAAGGAAAGCCACAAGAATTGAAGATAGCAGGCTCAAGAGAGAAACCATGGGAGCTATAACCACTGGAAGTGCCATAGGGGTGGAGTCACACAAGACTTTCGGAGCTCACAAGTCACCACAGATTGCTTTAGATGTTCCACCTAGAACCACAGGACTTAATGTTTTCTCTGCTGAATTTTGGACTTACTTTGGTCCCAATCCTTTGTATCCTCCTGTGTGTACCTTTTGGAATGATAATGTTTATTTTGTGCCACGATTGTTGGAAGTGTTTAACTTTTCATTTGTACTGTGGCTTGCAGTTAAGTGTTCACCTTGGATTACAGAGGAGACTTGGGACGTGGACTTTTCAGCAGCATTGAAACTGTTAGGACTTTGGAAACTTTTGGAGAGGGACTAAAATGCCTTTTGCATAAAGGAATGTGCATATGTCTTTTTGGGGCCAGGGGAAGAATGTTATGGTTTGTGTCTAGATGTCCCCCCAAAGCCTCATGCAGGCATGGGAACAGGCTTCTAGAGTTTATGACTGATTAATAGTTCAGTGCTGGGATTGTGTGGTCTGTATATGATATAACAGACAGAAAAAGTCTTCTTTGTGTGCTCTTCCTTTTTTGTCCTTTTGCTTTTGTCATTTTAGGCATTTGCCATAGTCACCACGAATGGTGCCCTCAACTATGTCACCCTGCCTTGGAGTCAACTGAGTATTGACTGAAACCTCCACAAACTGAGCTAAATAAACTTTTCATTTTGGATGTCAGGTATTTTGCCTCTGCAAGGAGATAAAAGCAACCAAGACAGAGAACTGAGTGATTTGCTTGCCCAAAGATGTTGTTTTTAGCAAATTGGACAATGTTAGGGGATTGGAGTGAGGGAGAATATTAATGTCAAGGTATTCATTCATTCATTTTTTGTGTATTTTATCACATAGTTTCGTGGCAGGTAACTTCTATATACAGTTCTCTTTTCCTGGATCTGATAATTACCGTTACTATGTTTCCTGGTCACTGAACTCTAGGGCTGAACTATAGTATGTTATTATTTGCAAAGTGGTAGTTCACTGCCCTTTAATCCTTTTTCTAAACTGTGCTTTCACCGATGAAAACATAGCATTTTACTGAACTTTCTGGCATGGCCAAGTTTTAGTGTATAGATGCTTCTTACCTGACTGATAAAATTGCTATAAGCATTTTTCTCCTCTTAGCTGCTATACTTAATTCTAGGCCTTATAAACCCAAGTTCAGTGCCTTAAATTCTTCTTTTATAGACAGAACCAGTTTGTCCTATCTTCTCAAGTCACCTTTGAGATATATTTTTAATCACCTTTCCAGTGGCATCCCCTTTAGCAATAGGTCTTTGTTACAGTATTGACTATACTTTGTCAATGTTTTTTAAAAATCTTTTAATTAGCTTATTAAATTTATATGTCATGAAAATTCATTGCTCTTTAATTACTTACAGAGACATTTCTTTCTCTAGTTGAAACATTTTGGTGTCTAATTAAAAATAAAATAAATCTCTCTCATGTGATGAATTTTAATACCATTTTATATGAGAAGTAAAATTAAATTTTGTAGTCAACAATCTGCTAATTTTTTTACTTTGTACTCAAAGCTTAGATATAATGAAAGAATGTACTGATTTATGTTAACAAATAATTTTGTCTATTAAAGTAATTTAAGCCTTTTTAAAACAAAGTAATTCATGTTCTGTTAATATGAATAAACAGTAAGTTAGTCTAGACATTACTTGCTAAACTTAAAATAGTCTTTCAAAACACTGAGCCAGGTATGGTTGTTCATTCCTGTAGTTCCAGCACTTGTGAGGCCAAGGAAGGAGGGTTGACAGTTCAAGGCCAGACTTGGATACATGAATTCAGAGCCAATCTGATTGATTAAAAATGATATCATATCTCAAAAAATGAAAGAAAAGTTTTTAATAAATGAATCAAAAAGTCCATAGCAGTAGCTCAAATATTAAAATTGCTACATTGCAATAAGTTCATGAGGTTTTCTTGCTCTGTGCTTCTGTAAGAAAATACCTAAGATTGGGTAATTTATAAAAAACAGAAATTTATTTCTTCAGCATTCTAGAGGTATGGAAGTCCAAGATTATGGTTCTAGTAGGTACGGTGTCTGGTAAAACTATTCTCTCAGGTTCATAGCTAGCATTTGAAAACTGTATCCTCACATGCAAGAGGAGGAAGGAGAAAAAGGCCCTAGCTAGTTCCTTTCAGCTTTTTATAAGGATATTAATACTAATCCACATACCAGTGCACCAGGGCAGTAATCACTTCCCAAAGGTCCCACCTCTTAATACTGTTGCACTGAGGACTAAGGATAGGAAGGCTTCCCTGAGATACTGAGATTGGGTAGAGTGTGATGGGCAGTCTCACTGCACTAAGACCTTCAACTTCTGGTATTCTAATTAAAAAAAAAAAAAAACAAAGAGAAAATACAGACATCAAAAATAAGAACAAAAATGATTTAACTCACTGTTACTATTTGTCTTAGTAACCAAGAGTATATTACTAGTAAATTCAAGATAAGCAAAATAAGTTTATTACTTAAGGAAAATAAGTATATTACTAGTAAATTCAAGATAAGGAAAATAAGTTTCCATCTTCAACTTATAAAACTGTATAGTTTAACAGGTAATTAATATTTTTCCAAATTAAACTTCATTTTAGGAAATTACTTAACAGTGGTGTAACAAATATAACAAATAATAGATTGAGAGGTAAATTGTTGTACACATACACAGGGATGCGTTGTTCCTCTCTGGCTTCCTCCTTGTGAATTGACATGACTTCAGTGTAACTCTTGAGTAAAGATTTCAGCTTTGTCCATAATTCATGTATCTTTCCTACCCTTTTTCCTAAAAGTAATGTTAGTCTCAAGAAATAGTACTGACTTCTATAGCTGCTCTATATTATTCCCAGATATTTGCAAAAGACTTTCTAGTAAATCCTTCACAAATTGCCCAATTTGAAAATAACAGTTTTGTTTTTTTTTTTTTTCTGGCTTGAGTAGTTCCAATACCTTCTCTAGTACTTCAGTGTTTTGGACTTAAACATTCAACATGCATAATTAAAGTTTCATAAAAAATGCTACTTTTGACTATAACTTCTTTTTAAAGAGAATAAAACAAAACAGAACAAAACAGATCAGAACAGAACAGAACAATGCAAACAATACAGGACTTCAAAACAAGGCAACAGGAGAGCAACTGTGGCTACCATAATGTCTCCTATTTTCTTTGAAGTAGTAGTCTATACCTTCACACAAAATAAATTCAAACAAAACAAAATAGTATCAACCCAATCAAAACAAAAGATTGAAAGCATTATGGGCCTTCAAAACCAGACAACAGGGAATCAACAATGGCTACTATAATATCTCTTGTTCTCTTCAAAATAGCTGTCCATACCCTCACACATATTGAAATCAAGTAATAGAAAACAGACTAAAGCCAATCAAAACAAATAATAAAAGCATTATAGGACTTCAAAACAAGATGATAGGAAATCAACAACGGCTACCATAATGTCTTATTCTCTCCAAAATACCTGTTCACACCATCACACATAATAAAATCAATTCTTGTAAACTCTTTAGGAGAAATTCTAGGCATGTATAAGTCTATACATGTACATCTATCCTTTCTGTATAGATAGAGGAAAAACAAAACAAAACAAAACAAAATACAAGAAAAACAAGAAACAAAAGAGACAAATGAATAATAACAAAAATCCCAAAACAATATAGAAGAGAAAACACATACCCTGCACTATCATTAAAGAAAAACTGGTCTTTGTTCTTGATTTGTGGATAAAACACAAAACTGCCAAAAAAGAATAGCTAAAATATCTTACTATCTTATTAAAAGTACTCAGCAAAATAAAATAATGTTTAAGCACCCATTATGAACATCATAAAAGTTGGAAAATAGACTTAAAAAGCAACAATTTGCAAGGATTGAGAAGACATCACATAGAGCTATGCTTCTTGAGAAAAGAGATGAACACCAATAGTCACTGCCCTCCTTGCTGAAGTATTTTCCAAACAACACAGAAAATAGAGCCCACCCAGAGTGAAATCTCACATCTCGGTGCTGGAAATTGAACACAGGGCCTTACATACCTCCTGAGCTACAACACTAGCCCTGCTCATGTTGTCACAAATTGAATCAGACACTTGAAGTTTATACAAGACCATGTTTTAGTCAATGCCACAGCAGTGTTTTAGTCAAAAATTGAGACGAGGCATAATCATACTGATCAAAGATACAAAGCAATAACACTTTTTTAGGGTCAATGAAAGGCTTCTTCCAGATATTGTTTCAAAATGAAAGTGCTTTATTCAGTGGTTTCTTCATCCTTATTCCATGGTCCCTTCATTATCTATCTGGAATCCTAAATTACAAGCTAAGGACCATTAACTACCAGTTGACTTTTTATGTATAATGTCCCTAGGTTTGCAGAACATTTGCTTAGTAACAGACTTCAATTTCAGGGTATTCTGTTAAGCAATAATTTTATAACAAAAATAACTAGCAATTATTAGATAAAAGACCAAAGATCTAGAGGGGTTGAACAGGAAAGTTATTACATTAGTTTAACATATATAGAGTTTTTTTGGGGGGAGCCATAAGTAATATTAGGTAGCTTTTAGGATTTTTACCTTAATGATGTATCAGATATTTGTGAGATATTATATCCAGAAGCCTCTTAAATTTGGAATCTATGTGATTATGGGGCTTTTGCTGAAGCTCTGTGTCTCAGTTTTCTTGTGTATAAAATATGAAGAGTTATTTCTAAGGTTCTTCTATTGCCTAAGATAAAGTTCCACGATAATTTTTTAATACACCATATTATGAGTTTCTACATAATAGGCACTTATCTAGGCAGACTTATTAGGAATTTAATCATTTTTCCATTTTATATATAGTGCTTTGTTCACAATGGAAAAAAGAAAGCCACTTTGCTACATGCTTATTAAAGTATGACCTCAAGAAAACTTTACAGTATACATAATACTCTTCCATTCTCCCTTCTTTTTCTTTTTTTGCATTGAAATGTTATCATACTATAAAACACTTGAGTTCATAATTTCCTTTACAACTCTGCTACCCAGGAAGACCATGAGTGTCTATTACATAACCAGATGTAACCTAAATAAAAAAAGAATATCCATATACCAAGAAGCTGTTAAACAATTACTTTATATTATTACAAGAATAAATCTAGCTTTATAAGGATAAAAATTCTAAATTTGTAAAGGAATGTTAACATGAATAGTACAGTTTCAAAGATAATTTCATTTTCTTCCAAAAAATTTGTTGGCAAGCAGCATGCATAGAAAAGGAAAACCATTTCTTTGCCTTGCAGTTAATCTTCGCCAGACCTCATCCACTCCCGGAACCTGCCTGGAATTCACCCAGTGACTTCAGGACCTACCTCTTGCACTCTTCTTTAAACATCCTTGAAGGATTCTGAGGCTGGAAGAACAAGTTTCAATTCAGACTCTTTGTTCTAGAACTAAATGTAGTGATGGTACAAAACAGAGCCCTTCTTCTAAATCTCCCCACTCCATCATTTACTCCATTTTTCCCTCCCTTCTTACCTCAGCACCATGCTTTGCTTGAGCACCCTCACAACCAAGATCCATAGACAGCTCTTCTAACAGTTGTTGCTTTTTGATCACCTCTGGGATTTAGGGCTGTGGGAACCCTTGCTTGCAACCAACAGAGAAGCTCCAGGGAGAAGCCACATAGGGCTCTGGAGTGAACTCAGGGCTTGTAAAACAGGCACTTGCAGTCTCAGGCACTGTGGCATGGCAGAAAGTGGGGCACAGGATCTGTGGCCGCATGCTCTTGGCCTATGGGAAGAGTGTGGAACAGAGTGACTCCGGAACCTTTAAGAATAGAGGCCTCTTTTGTCCAGATCTATGAGTCTAAGCTTAGTATTGAACACAGTGCTGTCAGGGAGTGACAAAACTTAGGGTACTTGACACATAAAATACAATTAACTATGCAAAACTATGCAATACTGCAACTAAAATATTAATGAGAAAAATAATCAGTAAATGGAACATAAGATTTGAGTTCTGAGGGCACAACACTCTGCCACTTATTGGGAAGCGTATCTGCTACTAGGAAGAATGTGATGTGTTCAAACTTGGTATCTATGCCCTCTTACTTCCCTAAGTCCCTGTTTTCTCTTAAGAAATGGAATCTGCTCAAAACTTGAAGCAGAGCTGTTTCAGTTCATGACTGTGGCAGGGCAAAGGATGGGAGATGACTTAGAATCAATGTCCAGTTTAACTCCAAGAGGGCCCCAAAGGGCTTCCTTACTGAGACCCTGCAGCACTCGAGAATTCCAGGAAAACAGCCCCAAACTAAAACTTCTATTATTTTTTATTGAAAAAACCAGGAAGCAAGAATAAAGGAGAGAAGGATATTTTTCCAAGAATTCAATCTAAGCAAGCCACTAAGGAGGCAGAGAGCAGTGGCTGAAGCAACCATATCTAAGGATAATCTGTGTTGGATCCTGCTCAACTGTTGCCTCTACAGGGCTACTTTGATCTCTAACCATGAATTCCAGGAAGACAGCCATTGTCATAGGAGATCTCTTCATTTTAGCAAATCTTCCAATCACACCTTCTAGCCAAGGTCTCCCCACAGAGTGGTCCCACCCAGAATTGCTCTCCTTATAAAGGGTGACTTGATTATTTGTCCTTTCCTTTTTTCTTAGAAACTTCTTTTGTCTTGAGTAACAATGATGTCATCTAGGTAAAAGGAGAAATGCAAAGGTGAGAAGAGCAGTCTTCTCAACAAAATCCTCTAGAGATTTTCACTGTAAAGGACAGGGCTTGCTGACAGAAATTAAACTTTCATCCGGCGCAGATCTAGGTTTACAATGAAGTCTGTTGATACTGTTTGGGTTACTGTATTCTATTTTTAGCTGCATCAGTGGAAATTTAAAGCGATATCACAATCCTAATATACTTTTTGGAAAATACAATAAAGATACACAGCACTGGGATGACCTTTTCAACCTAGAACATAAAAATACTTATAGGACATAAGAAGACAACATTGGTGATAGGGGAGAGATGGAAAGACAGGATGGAAGATATATTAAAACAATGTATAAAGCTTATGTCAAGTGATATATTAAACTGAACATATCATTAAAATTTGATCAATGTGAAGCAAGGAGCAACAGAAAATGTAGCTGTCACTTCCATAAGGAAAAATAAAATGCAAATGACTTTTTCACATTCTTTATGTACCTTTATATCTTTTGTCTGTTTCAGATTCTCATTTTCCGTTTTTACAACCTAGAAATGACTTTTTAGAAGGGCAATTAATGACCTCATTGTCTTTCACTAATAAGGGAGCATAATTATTTAATTTGAGAGCACTGCTATACATTATTTCAGATTTTATATCTCCCATAACTTTGTTCATATATTAGTTTCACACAGTGCCTACCTCATAAAATATTACAGAATATTATCAGGAGAGATTTAATGCAGAAATAACAATGGTATATGATGTCCCTACTTATTCATTTATGCTTACATAACTTTGGAGGTACTCAAAGGGTTTCACAAATATTGAGTCATTAAAGCTTAGTACCCCTGTGAGGTGTACTTGGCTATCAACATTATAGCTTATTATTATTCAGACAGATCAAGTTTCCCCTGGAGCCCTGAAAGGCTCTTACAGAAAGTGTTGGCTTTTTAATATTCTGCATCTGAGAATCACAATTTAGGTTTATAAAATTAACTCATTTTTCCTAGGGTTCTCTCTTGTGAGTTATCCGGTTTTATCCACTTCAGGTAGCATATCAAAAAATAATGCTTACCTTGTTCTTAGAAAACTTCTAGCTGAAAGACCATTTCATTTCCTTCCAGAAGTACAGAGAAGAGGCAAATACTTAAGAGATGAAAAGTAATCAGTGGGTGAAATGAAAATTATTGGTATATTAGCTATCACTGAAAAATGTACTATGAGCCAGAAATATACTATTGGGCTACCTATTCTGTTTTTAGCTATTTTGGTGAAAATTCAAGACAATATCACAATCCTGATGAGCATTTTGGAAAATATAATAAAAATATATAGGCCTGTGAAAATCTTTTTAGCCTAGGACATAGGAATACTATCATGTCATGTAGACAATGCTAGTGATTGGGACGAGAGGGAAAGACACAGGTCTAGTGGAAGAGTGACTGTCTAGTACAGGCTCTGGGTTTAGTCTCTAGTACCAAGGGGTAAAAAGAAAGAAAGCACACACACACACACACACACACACACACACACACACACACTATGTGCCTGAATTGTGTTAAACCCATTCCAGAAACAAGAGCACTAAGACTTTGAAAAGTTATATACTTTGCAAAAGCTACCTACTTAAGTGGTAGAATCAGTCCTAGTACTCTGGTCTTTTAACTTCTAGCTCAGTTTGTTAACACCAATCTTTGAATTTTTCAAAAAGTGAATTACTTTTTACTAATACCCCAGGATTTGATATTTTAATACATAATTTTAATTTAATGATTATGTATTTTGCTATACATTAAAAAATTCCTGGGCTCAAGAACCTCTTGCTTCAGTGTCTGGAGTAGCTGGGACTGCGAACCTGAGGACCACACCTTGCTGGAGTCTGTATGTATGCGTGCATGGATGTGTGTGTCATACTGGCAGTTCAAACCAAGGTCCTCGCACCGAGCAACAATTCAGCCCTTTTATATTTCTTATTTTGAGCCAGGGTCTCACTAAGTCAGTGAGGTCCTTTGGCTAAGCTCAAACTTGCCATCTTCCTGCCTCAGCCTTCCGGATTGCTGGGAATAACAGGCAGTGCATCACCATGCCCATGTGAAATCTGAGTTTGTGCCTAAATCATGTTTTTCCATGATAAGATGCACCACCCAACATTTGCAACTTAAGGAGGAGCAGTTTGGCTCATGTTTACAATCTAAAGTTGGCTGGCTCCATGGCAGGATGGCATGGCCGAGGGACACAGCGCAGGAGAAGCCACTCACATCAGGCCGTCATGAGAGTCAAGGGAGGGCCTGTGAAGAGAGCTGTGCCCTTCTGGGTCATGCCCACAGTGACCTGACTCTTTAGATCAGGCCCCATCTATCAGGTGAATCAGCTATACACAACACAGTACCTCCCTAATCCAACTACCTTGCATAGTTCCTCCTATGATTGGTGAGGCTTTAGGAGGACATCTAGCTATAAACCATAACAATTTGTATAGGGTGATGGTAACTTATCCCTCAGTGCTGGGGTGAAGATAAGTGCAATGTATGTTGAGTAATTAACTTGTCTTAGAAGGCATTCGATAAAAGGTAGTGACTATTGCTTTACCATGACTGATACTACCTTCTCATTCTAAAACTTGTAGCTTAGAAGAGATCATCAGTTGTATCAACTACTGTTATTTTTCAGCCCCTGCAATTCTGTTCTAGTCTGATGGGAATATAGTTCTTGTAAAACACAGGCCTCAGTTTCTTGAACTTGTCTCTTGTCGAAATCTTTTTCTTTGCATTAATTCAGTCACTCATTCCCACGCTCACATACTACGTGTCCACGTTACCAATATCTGGCACCTTCATCTCCAACCTAATCTCAATACCTAGTCTCCGCAAAGCCAGTTTCAACAAAATTCATGAAGCTTTTTTACCCACACTTACCTAGTTCTGTTCCTTTCCATCATTCAACTCAAGTTTCATAACAAAATACCAGATTTGAGTAGCTTAAACAATAAAAATCCATTTTCACAAAGTTCAGATGGTTGGAAAGTCCAAGATCAAGTGCCGTCTGATTTAGGTTTTCGTGAGACTTCCTGACAGTTAACTTCTTGTTATGTCCCCAGTTGAACTTTCCTTGGTGAGCATGAAAGCAGGGACATCTCTGTCTTCTGCGAGAGGTCAGTAATCTGATCATTAGAGCGCCACCCTCGTAACTATGCCTAGCCCTATTTCCCAAAGGTCCCACCTCCAAATGCCCTCACAGTGGGAGTTACAGCTTCAACATTCAAGCATTCCCTGGCCTAAATGCTCATCCTTCCCGCCCTTGACTTTGTATCTCTTTCTTAAGCATTTGTACTTTACAAAACCAAATTCATACTTGAACCAATTCTCCAACTACTCCGGGCTTGCCTGTATCAGGCAAAATGTGGCTGGCATACAGGACACAAATTTGTTGATCAGTTTCATTTTTAGTTAAGACAATAAACTGAAGTAGGTGCTTAATTGTGTCAGACACTCAAGTAATTCTTTCTGACTCATTTGACAGTCTCATTATCCCTAGAACTTTGTGAAAATAATATTGGTATTATCTAGGCATTGTGAAAAATGTAGAATATAAAACCATATCCCAGGCCTTCTGAAAAATCTTAGTTTAGCAAGATCCCCGGAGACTCTTATGCTATTTTGAGGGATAGTGTCTTAAAGGACTTTCTTTTTAAACTCTCAGTGTCCTACCTTATCTATACTCTCTTCTGATGGTTAGAAATCTCATCACAGGAAGATGTGACGTTTTCTTTGTGAAAAGTCACAGCATTAGAATCAGAAGAGTCCTAATAAATAGATGAGTAATTCATAAAGAAACCATTTATAGAAAGGGAAGCTGATTTATTAGTCTTAGCTGCTTTGTTCTTTGAGTCACATAAATTCAAACACTATAATCACCTCTACAGTGTCAGCACAATTCACCTACATTACATTGTTTGTATATAATTTATAAATGACATAGTCACTTCAAGAAGCATACTTCATGTACAGATCAACAAAGCAATATCAAATTGCTTTTCCACAATCTTCATTTGTCTTGCCAATGTATATAATGTTTTTGCTCTACAAAAATCACTTACTAATATGGAGGACAAAACATTAAGACTGTCTTCATTTAGAAAATATGTTTTATAATAGAAATATTTTATGTGCTATATAGGTTTCAATAAAAAATCCTGTAGAACCCAAGTTTAAGTGATTTATTTGAATATCTCTGCAAAATAAATGTAGCCTGCCTATGCAGCATTGGATTGATTATCAGTATAATTATGAGCTATTATAAAGTTATTTAGGTTTTAGTGATTATGCTGCTCACACTGAAACTGAATGATGCATATGGTTGAATATGTGTTACATGTACATCTTTTATTTTCTTTGTATGATGCTAAAGATCAAACTCAAGGTCTCACAGATGCTAGGCAAATGGTCTACAATTGAGCAATATACCACTAACTGTAACACCTTTAAAATCTGTCTGGAACAATTCTGACTTATACTGAATGAATGTACTAATTGTTTGAATGGCAAACACCAGTTAGTATAAAAATAGAAACTATAAATAATATTAAAGTAACATTAAACCATTTCTGATCCCACTACTTGAGATACTCATTGTTTTTGAATGTGTAAGTGTCCTGTCTGAACTTTGATATAATCACTTAGCTCAAGGTGGCCCCTCTTTTCTCATAAATTTCCCCCAGGTCACATGTTCATGGTCATTGCTGGAATATGACCTAAATAAGAGACTGCCTACTCTGGCAAGGGGACTCTAAGAGAAAGGCTCTGGGATGGAACTCCAGGATGGAACTAAATCTACATGGCAAAGGCACCAAAGGCCATAAAACTGCACTGCACAAAATAACCAACACATGGTTCCCTGCCATACGGAATAGTATGGTAAGTCTTCATCAGTGCAAAGGAAATTAAAAGCCTGGCCACCTAAATAAAATTACCTTTGCCCCTTTTCTTCTACTTATCCCTCATTTTCATACTCTCTAACACTGAAAATCAAAAGGGAATTAGATCAAGACTGGAAATGGTTAGACTTTCCCTCTTCCTTTCTGTTTATTTCTGATCCAAGAGATGAGGCCTGAACTCGGACTGGGGAGAAACTTTGAAATCAGAATGAGATAGGGTTTTGACTTAAACTTTCCTTACTCCAAAAAAGATGACTTTTAAAAAATAAAAGTGCTCTGGCCATTAGAGAAATGCAAATCAAAACAACACTGAGAGTCCATCTTATTCCAGAAACAATGGCTGTTAGGAAAAAATCAAATAACAAATTCCAGTGAAACTGTGGGGGAAAAGAAACACTTTTACATTGTTGGTGAGAATGCAAACTAGTTCAATCACTATGGAAATCAGCATAGAGATTATTTAAACATAACTAAAATAGAAATTCCATTTGTTCCAGCTATTCCTCTTGTAGGTATCATCCTAAAAGAGTTAAAGACATCATATTACCATGATACATGCATCCCTATATTTATAACAGCACAATTTGTAACAGTTAAATCTTGGCAATGGTCTGTATGACCATCAATGGACGACTGGAGAAAGAAAATGTGGTATTTATACACAATGGAGTACTACTTTAACATAGAGAAGGGTAAACTTGAATTATTTGGAGGTAAAGGGATGCAAGTTGATATCAAATCATTAAGTGAAATAAATTGGACCCACAAGTTTAAATACTGCATGCTTTCTCTTATATGAGAAGCCCAATGTATAAATAAAGAGCAAAATAAAATACAGATAATAGGAAGCAGGGAGATCTTTTTCAAATGAGTAAGGGAATCAAGAAATGGAGGTCAGGGTTAGTGGGAGGCAAGTGAAGGGGATGAAAAATGAATTTTGATTTATTATGTAGAAGTACCAACTCCCCACAGCAAATGTAATCATTATGGAATGCAAATGTACTGTACTAATAAAAAGTAAAAACTGAGTGCTTATATTTCGATTGATTTTTTAGTTCTTAAGCACAGAGTTTGGTTATTTATTGTATTTTTGCCAATTATGATTGCTATTTTATTTCAGCATGAATTTAAATTGTAGGACTGCAAAAGTGAATCAAACGTCACACGAGCATTTTGTATGCTTTTCTGGGAAAAGGGCTGGTATGCTTTCAGTTGTAGTGGAGATAGCTGTTCATCACAGTAGAAGCATAATCTTCTTGTCTGTATTTAAATAACAAGTATGGTTTGAGGGGATGTGTACAGTTGCTGAGATGACAAACGGTGGACTGTGATAGTTTTGTTGCTGGATCAACTTGACGAGCCTGCAGCCCCTAGTTATTTAGCCAAATATTAACTTAGGTATTATTTGAAGGCATTTGGAGGATGTTACTAAGTCCCAGTTGGCTAAGTAAGAAATATGGGGTTGGGTTATCTGTCTGGGCTTGTTTCAATCTGTTGGAAGCACTGAAAAGCTGAACTGACATTTTCTTTCTTTTTCTTTTTTTTTTTGCGGCACCGGGGATTGAACTCACAGCCTCGCGCCTGCCAGGGCAGGCACTTAAGCCACTGAGCCAAACTCCCAGCCCTGGTTTTTTGAGGCAGGGTCGCACTATGTAGCTCAGGCCAGCCTTGCGCCGCATTGTAGCCCAAGCCGGCCTCGAACTCACAACGCTCCGCCTACCTCAGCCTCCCTAGTGCTGGGATTAAAGGCGTGCGCCACCACGCCCGGCTGAACTGACATTTTCACAGAACAAATTCTACCATGAACAGCAACTTCAACCATGAACTTCACTTTCTCCCTTGGACTTTAAATCTTCTGATGATTTTCCTTTCTTCACCATCTCTCCTACATACCTGTAGAGCCAACACTCACAATCATGAAAACCGTCCTTGAAATGCATGCACACATGAATACGTAATACATATATAATTAACTGACTTTACTGGTTCTGTCTCTCTAGCTGTCAACCACTCTTCGAGTTTCAAGACAAAAACTCTTGTGTGTATCAGGTGGTGGGAAGAAAAGCTGGAGAAAAGAAAACCTGGGAATCTTGGATAAAGGGTCGACCAAGGTTTTATCCACACTAAAGGACATCTTTTTCTTATAAACTTTTTTTTGGTAATGACTTTACAGGAGTGATTTTATTGTGCTTTTAACCCTTTCTGATAAAAGCTCTGGGCCCTTTCAATTTGAGAATTTTCTCCTGCCTAAGGAAAATCTGGACTCTTACTATTTTAGGCATTTTCTCCTACCTGTTCTTCCTGCAAGTTTTACTCTGAATCTGTTCTCTATGTGCCCTACCACTAGGACCTCATGCTGCCCATGTGAACTTCTTATTGGCATGGATCCGGGTCCTGACGCTGAAGACAGCACCATGTTTTGTAAAGCTGTTAATGTTTGGTCAGGTCCACCTCTTGGTCCTAAGATGAGCAACATAATCAGAGTTTAGTGTATGTCAGCCTGAGAATGGAACCTGAAACACTTCCTACAAGATCCTTCATGCTTTTTTTCTTAGTTCACTGGAGGCAAAGGGTCTAGACCTGGAGTTGACTTAAGGAAAAAAGTAAATGATACAGTCTATTATAAGAAAAACTGGAAAATATATTACATACTTCCTACAAAGTTAAGAGGATTACCTAGGAATATTTTGTTCATCCTTTTAAAGTCTTGAGCTTCCTAACATTTTTCATCCATAATATTCATGGAAAATATGTGTTCAGCCATTAGGACAAACAATGAGACGTTCACAGTCTGAGGTGACCAGTCACCCCAGGACCCACGTGACCAACACCTTTTGCGTGATGTTGCTTGGAAAGCTTGAGTAAGAGATTCCACGTGTTCTTTACCTTATAATTCATTCTCACAGCCCCTTAAAATGCTGGAGTTATACTTCAGTTCTGTTCTCCATCACAGTACTAGAAGGATTCAAGGGATAAAAGTGGTGGCACTTTATTTTTAGCCAAAAACTTTTGTGGAAGTTGAGATTTGAGCAAACATGTGAAGCACATTAGAGTTTTAGACAGTTCGAGTAAGAAACAATTTATAAATTGGGAAACAGCAGACTGAAAGAATATTCTGATGACAAAAGTTCAGAAGTATTTACTGGGAAAAATGTAGAAGCAAAATGAAGATATTATTTATTTTTTAGAAAGTCCCAAGTTATATACTCATGTTAGTTGGCTATTTATGATTCGCTGGGGTTAAGTTTTATTTGTAGCATAATCATTTATCAAAAATGATCCAAGTTAAGTTTCCTCTGTTTTTGCAAATACGAACCAAGGGAGAATCTGATTGCAATTTCAGCTACATGAAAGCTCCTGTTTCCTCTTTGGCAGTATTGAGGACAGAACTCAGGGTCTTCACACTGAGCTACATCCCTAGGACACTTTTTAAAAAAAATTTACTTATTTTTGAGACAAGGTTTGAACCACTGGTGGTACATGTGAGACTATTTCATCAAGCAGCTTCTTTATTAATTTCATTAGTAAAAAGGCTGATAAAAGTGATTAGATTCATCTTACAAGCTGCCCAATGGGACAGTCATGCATATACCACCAGTAGTTCAAGCAGGCAGGAATATATTAAAACACTATAGAAGGAGAAAATGAAAGAGGAAAGAACCATTTCTAAGGAATGGCAAGCATGTCGATTTGACTGGGACACAGGTTATAGGCAGCACTGTAAGAAGAAACAAGATTGTGAATTCCGGTTGTGGCTAGATGACATAAGGTTTTCAATATGTGAATAAGGACTCAGGCTTTTTTCAATAAAAAACAAGACAGTTATAGCAATAGAGACTTCAAGTGTGAGAGTCCAGAGATATTACAAAGGTATAATAGACAGAATTTAATAACAGGAAGCTAAATGGATGAGAGAAAGTAAAAGATGAGACTAAACAGAGTTGAGGTAAAGGCTATAAATATTTGAGAGCTTAAAGCTAAAGGATTTTCAGCATCTATAGTCATCTGTTTATGTAAGAGAATTTCAAAAGCATGTCCAAGACACTTGACAGATACAAATTTTATTTTTCATGCTAAAATTTTTACAAATTTGATTTTTGTCACACACAATTACAAGACTGACAGTTAAACTCAATTTAAAAAATAGCACTTGGGGGTACATCTATTTATTTGCTATTATCACAAGCATTTTTTTTACATGAACACCAATATAGTTATAATTACAGAATCAATTAGTAAATTTAATAAATGTGACATGATGGAGGCCACTACATAATACAAGCAAAACGTAAGTGCCAAATACATTTCACATTCGACGTTCCATAATTAGGGAGGGTGAGAGTGTAATAGTAGAATTATTCAAATATCTGACCAGTGGGTTATGTCAACTAGCAAGCACTCCAATTTTATTTTTTTTTTTTTTGGAGGGGGGAACAGGGTCTTGCTATGTACTCCAGAATGACTCTGGACTATATATGGAGCCCAGACTGGCCCCAAACTCATGATTTTCCTGCCTCAATTTCCCAAGTGCTGGAATTACAGGAATGTGCTGCCACACCTGGCTCAAAATAATTTTCCAAAATCTTTTTTAGTTTAGTGCTAAAACAAAATATAAGACGAAATACACAGACGTGGCTCGCTCGTATGGCTACAACTATTACATAATGAAGTTCTGTATCTTCTGCAATATGGCATTTGTTCCACCTCATACAATAATTAAAAGATGAACAATACTCAGAGCACTTAGATTCACCCAACTACAGTTGATACAGTATCTCCCAGATTTCTAGTTTCAAAAATCCTGGAGGGAGGAGGGGCAATTTGAACTGTAATAGTCTACATGGTAGCAATATTACCTTTTGGGCCACTGACCCAATACTAATCCTTTTTTTAGTATATAAAATATGCTGAAAACATTTCTCTTAAACACATTTCAATTAATGTAATTAAACAGAAGGCAACATGGTCCTTCTAAGAAGAGTTAGATTTAGCTATGAAAAACTTGCCATATATTTTTTAAATTAATGTATGAGACTTTTAGGTCAAATATAAGACTATATTATGGTAATTTAGAGTCTGTGCTAAGCATGTTTAAAAAACAACTATAAACACAATCACTTTATTAATTTAAAAAAATGGAAAGTACCAATATTATCACTATAGTAACTCTGTATTATTTGACTTTATCTAAATTAAGGATAAATTTTAAAAATCCAGTATGAATTTGTTTTCTAAACAAAGAAATATACACAAATGGCAATTCTAATCAGAAATTTCAGCTGATGAGTGAAAATTTTTATTTGATACTAGGGAATGTAGAAGCTAAATTTTTGATACACGTGGATCACAAATATATTTTGTTATAATGCAAAAATAGGAATTTTACAGAATAATGTTAATAGTCTTTTCACCTCACCATCTCAAACACATACTTTTTCCTTAAAATAATGGTTTAAGATAAACTTCTTATTTAAAATCTGATCCTACAAAAAATAAGAGAAATAAAATGAATTATTCTTAGTAGTAGTTGCTTCTAGATATTCTGAGCTAAAAATCACTACCTGATGACATTATGGTATAAACTAATAACTTGAAATTCTATTTATACTACATATAAAAGAAAACTGATACCTATTCAAAAACAGAAACAGCTTTTAGTAAGTATTTAACTGAAAGAACTTGCTTGAATAAGAAATAATCATTATATAAAGAAGTGTTTATTCTAATCACTTTAAAATCAAACAAAATGGGGGGAAAGCCAGCGACATGTAGTTCAAAATAATAAGGCTAAGAACCACAAAGAATTCATTGGGCTAAAGTTTCAAATCTCCTAATATGTTACTTTTATTGTTTTGATAGTCATCTCCTACCCTTTTTATACTGCTGTCACTTCCAAACTACAAATTAGAAGATCTGAAGTAATACTTTCTTCTAGTGAATTTTTTACAGAAATATTACCTCATTAGCTTAACCAAACAAAAAAGACATAGAAAAACTGCACACTAATAAAACTAAACATTTTAATGTTGTATACCACAGTAAATATTGGTAGATGGTCATATATCAATTTCAAGCAATTTATCTAATACCTAATATTTTCATACTGCTGTCATTTCAAATCTTAAAGATAATTATTTCTATTGCTTATATTTACTAATTTTTTTCTTCTATTGAAATGATCAGCATACTAAATCTTAATAAAAAATTAAACTGTAGATTATATTCCAAATTATTCTACAAATGCATGTTCCCCATTTAAAATATTTCAGATAGCAACTCAAAACCACCAAAATCTGAATTCATCAGTGCTGTTTTGATTGCCACTATTAACCATGTGAACTTTTCCTTTAAGTTGTAATCACACTAACCTGAGTCAGCAGGACTTTCCAATCAACACTTTAAGTGATACAACAGATCTGAAAGACAGAGGAACTAGTTTTCGGCCCCAGTGCAAATTATTCACTAAATATGTGATCTTAAGGCAAGTCCCTCAGTATCTCTATGCCTCTCATCCTGCTTCTAGACGATGGGGATCCTAAAATCCTTCCTTTGGGAAATTAGGTAAGAAAAACATATGAAAGAGTTCTACGATGGTTAATTTGCTACATAAATAATAGCAACACACAGAGGCTTGTTAAAGTGCTGAATTTTGTTAGACGGACCATCCTATTAAGATGAAAAGTCAAAATTATTTCTCAAAGCATCAGAAAAGTGTTGAAGTATTCTTATCATGTCCCTAGGTAAGATTTGATATTAGTTATTCTTTTCAGATTTTTTTATGGCTGCACATTTACTTCTTCAAAATGTTTTTATCCCTTTATTATATATAGTCTATTTGTTCTAGGTTTATTCTGGTAGTTATTTAATTCTCTCTAAAAGTAGGCAATCTTTATTTCTCTTTACTGATCTTTTACTTGTTCTAAATTCTAGTTTTTTCTGACTCAAACTTTGTTGAACCTAGATTTAATAGGGTTTTCAATTTAAAGAGTGATAAAGAGAGTCTCAAAGTTGAATCACTAAAAACAAATGTTGTTTCCTGCTTTTTCAGGAGGTACTATTCATATACCCTTAAAAGGACAAGAAGGCCACAATTTATCAGCAATCTTTTTAATTTACACTATGTAATCTTCCAAGGTTAAATACACAAAGTACGACAATAAGTATTATCATATGAGGCTTATCTAAAGGATGATTTTAAAGAAATGAATGGCTGTTTTGATGTTAATGAGACATGAAGACACAGTGAGAACCAAACAAAAAAATTCTTTAACATTTCTGGCTTTTCACAGAGAATCACTGAAATACTACATCTCTAGTTCACTAGGTAAATGTGCAACTACATAGCTGAAAGGTCAGGTATGGAGAAAGAGATTTGAAAGCTCTAATTTAGATACTGGTGATTTTTAAAGCCATAGGAACCCTAAGTATAAATAATTTAAAGACTGAAATCAAAGATAACAGGAAACAGGGGATAGATCTTTTGCAAATGGGAAGAGGACTACGAGATGGATGGAGACTAGGGTAAGGGTAAGCAGAAAGAATCAGAATGTGCTGTGTACATGTACCAACTTCCTAGGATGAATGTGATTATGTACTATAAACAGGTACTGATTAAGTTTTTTAAAAAAATGTTTAAAAGTCACAGGATTAGAACTTTAGAGAAAAGGGGGGATATAAATCATTCATACACATAAGTCATATTGAAATGAGGGAATGAGGGAAAATTAAATGAGAACTATTTGAAAAATACAAAAGTAAACCATGTATCAAGAAGTGTACAGTTGCAAGAAGAATGGGAGTAACCAGAAAATGTGGCAGAAGAAAACTGGAAATAAATATTGGGCTTGATTAGCAAGTCCTAATGAATTTAAAAGAGTGATCTGGATTTAACGGTAAGGATGGCTAAATTAGCCATAGATTAGGGAAAGATTAAGCAATTTTTATAAAGTACGTTTCACTCATAATTTTCATTCAGTAAAACTTGGACAAATGATATGAAAACTAACTGAATATCTGAGTGTTTAAAGATCAGCATTAAACCATTAAAATTTATGTTTTACAATTGAGAGAACAGTTTTGACCTAAGTTAGGCACTTAGGGGTGAAGAAAGGGAGACCAAGGGAGACCTGATTTCCGTCACCAGGGAACAGAAAGAAATTAATCTCAACTCACTTTTTTTTTGTATCATATTCAGCTCCTATCCTTAATAGTATGTATTTAAAAGGTTCTTAGAATTTAGTGAGTGAAAAGGCAAAAAGATCAACTGAAAAACAATACTGAAAATATAAAACAGCAAAGTGAGTGAGTCAGTAACTTATGCTTGAAAATAATTTTCAATAAAACCAAAAGTAGAAATCTTTAAAAATTTAAATGCTACAAACATCACAGTCACATGATATATAACATGATTAAAATTTTAAAGGCGTAACATAGGTTTTTAAAAATATAATCACCATTATTTAATAGTGGAATTTTTTGAATAATTTCTATCCAAGTAACTTTCTCCTCAAAAATATTCATAAAACTGATGATCAAGTATGTAACAGTTGTGAAAAATGTCTAAACCAATTTTTAATATGAAAGCAACATGAAATAAGTGAGGCATAAAAAATATTTCATTTCCAATCTATTTTATGCCAGGTCCAGCATAAAATGATACCTATTCACAATCAATTTCTAAATTTCATTCTCCTTTTTAATTTATTTTTATGAGCAACTTGCTTTAATTTTGAATCTATTCCACTTTGCATTTATTAAAGCTGTATAAAAAGTCATGCAGAGTTTATTTATAATATTGTACATTAAAGGATTATGACTGAAAATCACACAAGGATTGCACAAAATTATGAGTATTATGGAAATACACATGAAACACAGTATTTAGAGCTTTTAAAAATTTTCACATACAGAATTTTGTGAAGATTATTCTGGTTTGTAAGTATTATGTAATTAATAGCTTGGAATAAGATAAACACATGCAATTGAGAATTTCAACAAATTAAAGGCTAAAAATACTTGGCTAAAAGCTAAAATATTATGCAGTTGAAATACACTACTACCATGTAACTAATCGTGGGCATTTATAAAACACACAAAAAAGGTTATTTTTCAAAAGTCTCCCATGAATAGGCTTTCAGTAATTTTCTATAAAAACATTCATAAATTAAGTTAATCACAATACTTCTGTCACTGCAGTTGTCAGTTGAACTACTGATTGAAGCTACATTTTTCAAATAATTATTTATTATACTATAGGGGAGGTCTCAGTTTTTCCCTCTGGGAATGTGAAGGGGAGAAGAAAACCAATCGGTAAATTTATATTCAAGTAAAAGATCCTGGTACAAATACATTAGTAACACAGAATGGAAAGTTACAATAATTTCAAGTCCACATACTTTTAATCAAACTCTTAAATTAGAAGTGTAAACTTTAAGTTTGTTCAATTTAAGATCTCCTACTAGGAAGTACTTCCTTGAGAGTCAGCCAATATATATATGGTATTTCATTTCCTCTAGTTGCATCTCCTTCAATTTTTATTGTTGTGGCTGAAGGACATTGAGATATTCAGACTGCCCCAATTGGTAAGTAGTATTCCTTCCACAGTCTACATATTGGTACCTCTCCTGGGATATCTGTTCAGAGTGGCCAAAGTATGTTGTTGTCACAGTAACTCTAAAAATAAATCAGATGGAGAGAAATGTTTTACACTTGAGTGAAAAGTTTGTTAATGAGAAAACTTTTGCAGATAAAAATTCTCTCCAGGGCGAGTTTATCTGATAAATGATAACTTAGGACACAGGCCTCTCAAGGGATACTTCTTCACCACACAGAAAAACGCTAATTCAGTATGGTCTATTCAAATAATTATAAACAATAAATGTAATTGAAAAAGTTATCCTCGGTTTAAAAATTTAAAAATCATTACATACTTAAAAATAAATCATACACTTCCCTCATCATGAAAAGGATCAATTAGATGTAAAACCGAATGGACAAAATACCAAACTTATAACCAACAATCTTTTATTGGCTTAGATAACACACACTTTATAAGCCAATATCATTACTTATTCCTCTTGAGACTGCTTACCAACAAAGCAAGGAATTGGACCCTAGGCTTGGTCTTCTCTGCTCAGACTCTTGCCTTTATACTCAGCTCCTATGCTGTTCACATTCCTTACTTAGCAGCCAGGTAATCCTGCACTATTCTGAGCAGCCAATTTCTAATTTGTTAAGTGGGATAACAGTTACTCAGTTTATAGCAGTCTTGTAAGGCTTAAAGTCCAATTGAAGTAGCATTCATAAAGATGCATTGTATATTACAAGCCAATAATGTAAATCTGAAATTTTAACAGGAAATATTTTTCAAAAAAATACTTACTGCATCATGAGTACTATGTTGTGTACTTTGATGGATATCAGTGTACAAAAATCACTGTTAAATGAAAATGTGAATAAGCACAAGTTATTATATCACATACTTAAAATTCTACTATGTTAAAGCTTATAGAGATTCTATAAGGAATCACTTATTGGCTGAGCATATACTCAAGTAGTGATGGATATAGTCCTGATTTCTAATTCTAAAAATATTTATGCATTCATATCACTGGAGTTACAGAGTTGTTTTAAAGTGTGCTACAAATTACTTTTATATTTTGTCTATCCTTTAAAATTTTAGCTACCACTGTGTTATCAAGAAATTCTATTATGTAGGCTTAGAAACTCCATATATATATTTTGACAAAAAATGATGAAAATTTATAATTATTAAGAGCTAATAATTTAGACCCAATTTTAAAGCTTCAAAACTTCAAGTCAATGTATAAGATATACACTGCTAGCATTTTTAGTCCTCCTACACTAGAAAATCAAGACTATAAGAATACATGCTTCTTTTAACAAAGAAACTAAAAATAAAATGTGACATGGTATACATAACCCTAATTCTGAAAAATAAGGAAATTACAGGTATATGCATCTAAATGATACAAATGTTTAGAAAGGAAAGGAAAAAATAGATCAAAAGCCAGAATGAATTCTAAACCGTGGTCTCTTTAACTAGTAAGACTGCAAAAACTTAAAAAGGGAATAACATTCTCATTATTATTAATGATAAGGTTAATAAAATCAGAACTTACAACATATAACTCATCTCCTCTGCTATTATAGTAGGTACTGTATAATCAATCTGAAATTAAAAAAAAAGTTACAGGATCAAAACATCAAATGCTTCAGTTATACAACAAAATTTCAAAGTTAGAAATGTCTCCCTTCAGAATCTTAATTCTAAGATTTCATCTTATACATGTATGCAACATATTTCAAAATCAAATTTTGAGAAAAAAAATCTACTCCTTCAAGTTATATGATATATAAGGCTGAAATCTGTTTAACTCATCCAACATATTTCATGATAGACCTACCTGTTTCATATCGAGTGGACCAATATTAGTTACGTTGTTTAAGCGTGCCTTTCCAATAACTGTTTTTGAGAACTGAACTTGAGCAGTAATGTTTTCAACTTCAACAGAATAATAGTTATTGTTTGTTATATTTAGTGTATTCTGCAAGAAAAAGACAAAAAATATGCAAGTTCTCTGTGAATAAGGACAAATATACTGTTAATTTGAGATTAACAAAATGACTTCTGATGTGGCTGTTTGTTCATTTATTCAGAGGAAGAAAAATATTACCACAAATGTCAAAGAACATTAAATAAACTGATAGTTTGGTCTTATGTATTAACAATATGCATAAAAAAACACATAATTCAAAATTAAATAGACTCAGAAAATACACAGTACAGGAATAAAATAATATTAGAAAATATATTTATGACCTTAGTCAACAAAAGCTCAATGCAAATATCATAAAAAATTCATGGCATTTTATAGTAACATGATTCGCTCAACAGATACAGAAAAAACCTTAGATAAAATCCAACATCCATTCATGAAAAAAAACCCTACATAGGTAGAGAAGAACCTTATCACAATTTGATAAAAGCCATTTATGACAAATCAATTGCCAACATCATATTAAATGGGGAAAAAAAATTAAAACTTTTCTCCTAAAATCAGGAACAAGCAAGGATGTCCACTATTACCGCTCCTGTTCAACACAGTCCTCAAAACATTAGCCAGAGCAGTCAGGCAAGACAAAGAAATGCAAATGGTGTCTGTAGGAAAAGGAGAAGTCAAAGTATCATTATTTACAGATGACATGCTTCTCTTTAAACAAAACATAAAGCTTTGCACCAAAAGACCTTACCAAATTCAGTAGTGTAGCAGGATACAAAATCAACATATAAAAAACAATAGTGTTTCTCCTATACACTAATTATGGGCTCACTGAGGAAAAAAATAGGCATTATAGCTCACTTGTTGTTAAAGGGGACGTTGGTTGGAAAAGGTGGGTCACTGAACCTAGAAGTTTACATTGGCAGGACCTCGAAGTTTCTATCTCCCTTCCTGTTTCCTTCCTTGACTCTCTGCTACTTAGTCACTACGTCATGAGCAAATTCTCCTCCACCATGCCTCTGTATCATGCTGTTCTGTCTTGAAGTCAGCTGACTAGGAATGTAAACCTCTATAAACTGTGAGACAAAATAAACCCCCATCTCTTTTAAGTTGTGGGTGTCAGGTATTGTGTCAAAATGACAAGAAAGTGACTAAAGCCAATTCTGGTACCCAGCATAGGATCATTGCTGAAATGCTATTTTGTGGTTCAGAAGCCTTTGGAACTGGTTCACAGGTGGAGTTTGGGAAGGTTTGGAGATGCTGGCTAACGAAACCCTAGAATACTGTAAGTCAAACTTGATTGGATATTCTGGTCAGAGCTCAGAAGACCAGAATGCTAACAGAAATGTAGATGGTAAAGACAAGGCTCAAGAGATTTCCTTTGGGAACAAGGACCCCACTGGCAGTTAAATTCCAGACTATGTGTGTTATGTTCCAGCAGAACCTGTGTCTGTCTATATTTTGCTCATGTTCTGAGATTTTGTAGAAGTGTAAGAGTGACAAACTATGGCTGAGGAAATTTCATTGCAGCCTAATGTTAAGGTCGTGGCTTGGGTATTGCTGGGAACTTTTAGACAGATTTACATTGAACATCAAGAGCAAAAGGGCCAGGGATTCAGCTCAGTGGCATAAGTGCCTACCTGGCAGGTGCAAGGTTGTGAGTTCGAACCCTGATACCAAAAAAAAAAAAAAAAAAAAAAAAGCAAAGGGCACATCTGAGTCATTTTAAAAGTTTTGAGTTTGGTCAGAAAGGAAGCTCCAATAAAGTTGGAATCCATAAACTTGGAACACAGGATAAATTGGTTGTTGGAAAGATTAGCATTACAAAAAAGAGCCAAGTACTCTGGATCAGGACAATAGGAAAAATGGCTTGAGGGCACGTTTTTAAAGAGCAAGATCCTACTCTTTTGCCTGCAAAAATAAAACACTTTGCTTTGAGAAGAGAGTTCCAGGGCACTCTATTGAAGAAAGGCAGCCTAGGAAATTGATTTTCCAGGATTCAGTTCATTATGCTTAGCCAACCTGGCACTTGGGAGGCCTCTCCAACCACTGGCAAGATGTGAAAGGGGCTGACTACTGCTCCATGTCAGCAGACCTTACAGTACTTCATCAGGTACCAGTTTCATGTGCAGGCAAAATGTAAGAGTTAGGAGGTCATGGAGGCTACCACTCAGATTTCACAAGAAGCTCTGGGATCCCAGGTTGTGTGCCTGACACAGTGCATGAAGCTGTGAGAGTAATGCTAAAAGTGTAGTGGAGGCCCCTGAAACCTGGAAAAGCCAGGAATGTGGACCATCTCAGGAAAGCCACAAAAAATGAGCAAAGCTAGTCTAAAAGAGAAGCCATAAGGGCTACAACCACAGGCAATGCTCTTGAGGTGGGATCACTATAGGGTGAATCCCACTGCTATGAGTTGGAGTTTACATCTCATTGTCTCAACTTGCCCCGAGTGCTAGACATGGAAATCTAGGATTTAATGTTTTCCCTGTTGGGCTTTGATCATACTGTGGTTCCACTGGCTTCTACCTCCAAACTCCTTCCTTTTGGAATGGGAGTGTTTACCTTTTGCCATTGTATGTCAGCAGTGTTTAACTGTTTTATTTTTACAGAAGCTCATAGTTAAGAGTTTGCCTTAGGTCTCAGAGAAGACTGGACTTTTCAGCAATGCTGAAATTGTGAGGACTTTGATGACTCTTAGAGATGAACTAAACATATTTTGCTCTGCTTCCCGTCCAGCATGCCATGAGCAGCTCTCATCTGCTGGGTCCCTTTGCCATGCTGCCTGCCTGGGAGCCTGCTAACCATAGACTAGAAATGTAAGGCAAAATAAATCTCTCCTCTGTAAGTTGCATGTGCTGGGTATTACGTGTCTCAGGATGAAAAGGTGACTAAGACATGGAAATAATTATTTAAAATAAGGTTTAAAATTCATATTTACATGCATTAGATTTTCAATAGTAATTATCACATTTACAGCATTGGACACTACAGCAAACTTGCAAGCAGGCCAGAAAAACATCTGGCCATTGCTGTAAACATGAAACAAACAAACAAAAAATATCTTCCTTGTTCTATGGAGCTGTTAAAGTGAGAAAACACTAAAAAATAATTTTCTGGTCATAGAAAATTATTTAAAATTAGCATGGTGTTAGGAGGTTTTATTTGTAAAGCTACAATTAACACAGGTATGTTTTATTCACAATTCTACTGGGAATGGTATGTTTCTAGTTTTTTTTAAGCCCTTATGTTATCAATTCTGACAGTAAGCAATGAGGTAAGTGGATCCATGAAAGTTTTTCTTTTCTTTTTCTGTAATCAAGTAGTGATCCTACTTTAACCTAGTCTTCCACTTCACTGTCCATCCATTCCAAGTTATTTGCTACCGACCACCACCACAGGAATCCCTACCTCTACTTTAGCCATTCATCTCTGTAAGGAAAACCAACTAAGTCCACATTCTTCCCAACAGATCACTTCCACAGAGTCTCTCATTGGGCCTGAAGCCACACAGGACTGTGAATAGCGTGATTCATGTCTTAGTAACTTTTCTCATTGAGACAGAATATCTTGACACCCACAAGCTAAAGGAGAAAAGGTTTATTTCAGCTTACAGTTTCTAGAGGTTTCAGTCCATAGCGGGCTATTTCCCAAGCAGGGTGGCATGGTATGGTGGCACTGCAGAGGAGAAACACTCCATGGTATGGCAGACAGGAAGACAGCAAGCAGCCAAAGCAGCAGGCAGCAGGAAGCCTGCCTCTGCCTTTTATCCCACCAGACTATAGCCTTTTGGATGGTGCCAACCATACCCAGGGTCGTCCTTCCCTTATCTACCCTCTGAATCCCAGCATTATACCCTTTATCCCAATAACACACCCTAATCTAGCCAAAAATATATAATGTACATATAATATATATGTGTGTATGCAAAAAATAGTAAACAACATTCTCTGAGGTTTTGGGTTACTGTTTTTATGAGTTGGGAAGCTGCATGATCTTTTTAAAAAATACTTAACTAGGAAACACAGAGGACAGAGGACGTTTTTTGTTTTTGTTTCTGTTTTTTTTTGTGGCACCGGGAATCAAACTCACAAGCTCGCATCTGCCATGCACGCGCTTAAGCGGCTGAGCCAAACTCCCAGCCCTAGTTCTTTGAGACAGGGTGGTACTATGTAGTTCAGGCCGGCCTCGCGCTCATGTTGTAGCCCAAGCTGGCCTCGAACTCACAATGCTCCTCCTACCTCAGCCTCCCGAGTGCTGGGATTAAAGGCGTGTGCCACCACGCCCGGCTTACAGAGGATACTTTCATACTCACTAAAATCAAATAATCGTTTTTACTTCATCTTTAAACACAATAAAGGACTGGTCTGTTAAACATGGCAAAAATTGTATTTCACAAAGTGCAAGGAAGTAAAATGTTACATTTACAAATAACTTCTACTGAATCACAAATGAACACACCTTGCTAGGGGTTATTCAGAGTCAAATGTTAAAGAGTTGATTGTAATACTTTTTCTTTTCCAGAAAATGTTTAGTTTATTTTATCGTACTAAAGGAATCTTCAGATGCTAAATAATTCTATGTATGAATTGCCACTGCTTATTCTTTGCCATTTTCAGCAAAACCAGAGAAGTATCAACACAGCAAAGACATACAGACAACAAACCAGACAGTGTTATATTTAACAAACATGCTCTCAACCAGGATAAAGGTGCTGCTTAACAGGATAAAGGATGAAATAGAAGATTTTCAATATAAATTTTACTTACTGTGATATTTAAATATATTGTTCTCTTTTGATCATCATAACTGACATATGCTGATTTTACACCAATGTATTTCACATCAATAGATCGAGGGAAAAGGAAAAACACAGCCAATCCACAAAGGAGCAGACAGAAAAACACAGATGCCATCACATACAGCTTTCTGAAAAGGAAAAGGAAGTATTTAAGTATATGTGCATCAAGAACTGCATAATGATGCATTTAGAGAAGACATTTTCACTCTGAATATTTTTTTTTCCATATATCATACCAGCAAGAAGATATATAATTTCACCAGAATTTCACATTCTGAAAGTACTAGGTAATGTTTTATCTTGATTCTACTAAGCATTAAAATGTTCTCCCTTGAAGATGAATTGACTTCTTTTGCAGAATGGGATTTCAGGCTTATCATGAGTATTTATTGAGGTAATTTCAAGACCAGATTTCACAGGTTTAAGCCTAGGAGCTCTATCTAGATACAGTTTTCAAAGTTTCCTTCTCAATTTACTGAAGCAGATTTCACATGT
>RJWM01019203.1:0-39608 GCA_004363535.1 Dasyprocta punctata | reverse complement strand
ACAATACTTAGGTTCACAAAATGTCAATTCTGTCCCCAAAGGTGAGGACCCAAAATGAATTTAAGAAAAGGCAGAAAAGTGGCAAAAGGGAAAAGGGCCTGCAAGTAGGTTGGAGAACAAAGATGGGTCCACCAACTCAGGGAAACTACTACAGAAGACTGAGGGAAAAGAAAGCCAAAAGAGACAGAAAAGAGAACAGAACAAGACCAGACCCAAAAGCAGGGCAGAAACCACACTCACACTAAACAAAACAAAAACAAAAACAAAAACAAAAACAAAAACAAAAACAAAACAAAACAAAACAAAAAGAGTCCACTTCCGGGGTTCTCTCTGGATTTGCTGGTAAACAGCCTGTAGAAACAGCAACCCAAATCGTGGCACTGTGTCTCTGCAAGCCGGCAACTGTTTGTGGACAGAGTAGTAGACAACCTTAGCAGGCCTGCCCTAAGAGCAGCCTCCTTGGGCTCGCAGCCATCCAAGCAGTCGTTGTGGGTCTGTACCCAGCTAGGAACCGCTGAGGGAAGCCAGCAACATTTTTAACCCCGGGCATATCTGGCCTGACTCAGGAATGGCTTCCGGCAAATCGCTGTCTCCCGCAGGAGGACCAACCCCTCCGCGCTCACCGTCAGCCAGCACAGTCCTCCGTGCCCTCCGCTCTCCTCCACCGAGGAATGGTTCTGCAGAGGCCTCGGGGTCCCCAGCTACCACCAACACCACGACCGTGCACTGCTGGGCTCCAACAGTTCGTGCAGTGAGTCCGGCTCTGGGTGAAGGCTCTGCCAGCTACCACCTTCTTCTTAATTGAATTTTTTCTTTTTGCTCTCTCTGTGGGGTTTGATTCAGACTTCTGGCTCTTGCTGGGTCCAAGGAACCCATCTCCTTCCTTTTTGTCTTCCTTAAGATGGTGTGTTCCCACATCTAGACGGTGTCTCTGAGAGAGGCTGTTTTCCCTGCATCCTACTACTCCATCTTCCCGGAAGTCCCCTTTAACTATTTCAGTTTCTCCCCCTCACCAGACTTGGGCTTTTTAGGTAGAACACAGTCTGGGTGAATTTGATGACATGAAGATGCCCTCCTAGTGAGGCTGACTTGTCCAGGGCAGCCATAGCAAAGGGGTCCATAGAAGCCTCTTAGGACAGATTGCATTTGAGAAAGAGATGGGAGGAAACAGACTGAGAAGCCAGAGAGGAAAAACTCTTCCAGGTATAAAGGACAGGGAAGGGAGAACAGAGATGTGACCAGAACAAAGATGTGACAGAGGAAATAGCTGCCAAAGGCAGAGGATTTAGTATCTTGGGCAGAGTGGGCAGTGAGGAAGGGCAGGGAGTGGAGGAGAGGCCATGTGCTAGAAAGGCTGGAGGGGAGGCTTAGGAAGCCTGGAGTGAGGGCCTCGCAAGATCAGAGAAAGGTACAATGACCCCCTGGTGTCCAGCTGCCCACAGTGGTCAGACCAGGCCCTCACTCAGATGTCTGTGCAGTGACCAGATCAGGCCCTAGCCAGCTCTCAAATGTTTAAATAACTGAGTCGTGGCAGGGATGGCCCGGATCATCTGAATGACTGGAGTGTTGGGGAGGCTATGGCAGCAGAGACGAGTTGAGTTCTAGGTCTGACTTCCCTGCTGAGAGACTGGGAAAGCCACCCACTCCCTCTAGATCACACTTCACCATCTGTAACCCAGGAAGACTGAGAAACTCCCAGACAAGGGATGGAACCCTGAAAATGAATTTAGGAAATTTTCCAACTAAAAACATTCTCTCTTAAGTCACTCTCTCTAGGTAATCAAGTGCTGGTTCTTCCCATTGCTCAGTCCTGCAGCTTCATGCCCCATCATTCCATTCAAGCAGTTTTCCCTTGGCCCAAATGACAGGCTTCTGTTCTCCATGATACTCCCTTTCTCCCTCCCTGCAGGTTCAGATTCCACCCATCCAGCTCACTTTCCACCTCCGTGCTATTTCGCTGTTTCCTCCCTGAATGTGCTGACCTTCTCCTAACTCTCATAACACTGCTGGGGCCTTTTCTGTGGCAGTTTTACTAATTTTAAATTTTTTTTTTTTTTAGCATGACAAGACTGTCTCAAAAACACCAAAAATAAATAAATAAATAATTTTTTTTATTAGTATGTGTTTGCAGTACATAGTGATTACATTTCTTTTGTGAAAATACCTAAAAGGGAAATAGGGTTGAATGAATTTCTGTTTTTAGTTTTTGAGGCATCTCCACACTGATTTCCGTCGTGGATGTTATGGTTGGTGTCTGTATGTCCAAACCTCACGTGGTCATGTAGGGGCAGGCTTTTCAGAGGTGTCTGAATCTAGAGTTTGTGATTGGCTCATGGTCTAATGCTGGGATCAGGGCGTGAGTGCTGTACCCACGCTAGGGCGGGCAGCCGGCATCCAACATAAGGGATGGAAAGAGACTTGCTTCCCTCTCTCTCCTCTCTTGTTGCTTTTGGTGTCTTCCACCACCATAAATGGTTGCCTCTCTGCCACTCCATCCTGCCTTAGAGCCAGCCAATTTGGGGCTGAAACCTCTACAAACTGAGTTAAATAAACTTTTCCTCCTTTAACTTTGGGTGTTGGGTATTTTGTCTCAACGAAAGTAACTAAGACAGTGGTTGTACTGGTTTACATTCCCACCAACAATGTAGAAGTGCTCCTTTTACCCCACAACCTCGCTAGCATTTGTTACTATTTGATTTCTTAGCTTCAGCTCTGTGCTACAATTTGTCAATCACAGAATTTTTTTTGTTAAAAATGCATCTTACAGATGGACTGAGACCAAGATACCTACATTTGCTCACTTGAGAACATTTGAAAAATCATGACAGATCCCAGAGCCCTACATTTAAGAGATTTTCTGAGTGAGTCCAGAGTGGGATCTTGAAACCTGTTTTTTTTTTTTTTTTTTTTTGGTATTAGGGTTTGAACCCAGGGTCTTTGCACTGATCTACATCTCCAGCCCTTTTTTATTTTGAGACAGGTTCTCCCTAAATCAAAAAGCTGCCTGGACTGGGCTCAAATTTGTGATCCTCCTCCCTCAGCCTCCCAGAATGATGAGAGTATAGACCTGTGCTATCATGCCCAGCCTGGAATCTACTTTTTTTTTTTTTTTTGGTACTGGGAATCTAACTCAGGACCTTGTGCTTGCCAGGTGGGTGCTTGTGCTGCTGAGCTATATCCCTGGCCCCTGGAATCTACTTTGAAAATAACCCCACACAATTTCTAATATACAGCCAAATTTAGGAGCCATTGATCCCGTTCAAGTTTCTTGCTGCACTTGTGGAGAAACTGAGGTCCAACATTGTTAGATGATTTCCCCAAGATCACATGATTAGTGACAGAGCCATCCATTTATGTGGTTCCCTTGGTTTTTCAGTTAGATTTAATAGTTGAGGAACAAACTATGTACCTCGTTGTCTTTGCGACTGATGGAGAACTGTCAGTGTGCCTCAGACAAGACAAGCAGGTCCTGCCGAGTGCTGCTGCCCAGCGCCGAGGCTGCTGTGTACTGAAAGCCCCACGTGGGCAGGGCCCAAATTTGTCTTTGCTAACTTTATTTCTGGCAGCTGACACAGCGTGGACAGATAGTGAGGAGCTTTGTGAATACTGGTTGAATGAACAAAGCAGTCACTGTGTACCAGGCACTGCTGTAGATGCTTGACATACATCATCTCATTTCATTTATGCCAACCAGGACCCGAGGAAGTAGGTTTTCTTTTTTTCTTTCTTCCTTTTTTTTTTTTTTTTTTTTGCGGCAACGGGGATCGAACTCACAGCCTCACGCCTGCCAGACAAGTGCTTAAGCCCTGGTTTTTTGAGACAGGGTTACACTATGTAGCTCAGGCCGGCCTTGCGCTTGCATTGTAGCCCAAGCTGGCCTCGAACTCACAACGCTCCTCCTACCTCAGCCTCCCCAGAATGCTGGGATTAAAGGCATGAGCCACCACGCCCAGCTGGAAGTAGGTTTTCATAGTCTCATTTCAGAGATGAATTAATTTGCTCAATGTCATACAGCAAATCTTTGACATAAAATGTAAGATTTTTTGTTCCTTTGTTTCGCTTTGCTTTGAAATGCTAGGATTGAACCCAGGGCCTCATGCATGCTAGGCAAGTGCTCTACCACTGAGCTACACCCTCTATGAACATAACCTAATTTGAATCCCTGGTGCTCTTCTTGTTTTTTTTTTTTTTTTATTTTAAACAGAAAAAAAGTAAGAGATTAAAGTAAACAATTTCACAACAGGTCAATAGGGGAGTAACAATAATCAACACATTGCATATGGTTATATTCACAGTAGTTGTTTAGAGTATAAGATATAGACATGAAACGTTGTCCAGAAAATTTCTAGCACAAAACTTTCCCCTCAATGAACCAAGAGAAACCAGCTATATGACTATCTTTTTTTGTGTTATGATTGCTATATTATTTTCAAAAGAACATTTCACATTAGAAATGAAATCTGAAAATAATCCTGTGAAAACTACTTTTCACTCAAAATTCTTTTTCTTTAACTATCTTAACTAATTTTTATATACATACGTAGATTTTCTTTCAGTTTGTCACACAAGTGCAACAATACGATGGTTACATATGTGTGACGTACTTAGTTCACTGAGAGGTATATTTTCAAGGTACGTCCATTTAAGAGTGAAAATGTCTAGTTTATCATTCTTCATAGCTGAGTAGTATTCCCTTATATAGAAATACTACATGTTTTTTGTCCATTCCTCAGTTGAGGGGCATTTAGGTTGTTTCCAAGATCTGGCTATTATGAACTATGCAGCTAAGGTGCTCTTCTTGTGAAGAGCAGAATGTGTGCACAAGAATGTATGTACTTTATCCTCGATTCTCTTGAAAGGGCTGTAGTCCCCTCCAAAGCAATATGTAGTGTAAAGGTATTTAAAAGTCCTAGATGTTTAGAAGCTTCATTTTAGTTCTCAGCTCTGACTTAGCCTTGCTGCTTCGTGAGGTAATATACAAGGTTGTTCTGCTGACATTTTTATTGCATATGTTATAGAACATTCAGTACTTTTATCATGTGCATACTTACTTAGATGTGTGTGACTCAGAACCATCAAAAGCTTTACAAATATTTCATCCTCTTTGCTCTGTTTTTTTCAATGCTCTTAAAATTCCCCTCCTTTTGTAGGGCACAAGTGCCAGCCCCAGGGCAATCAGGGTTCAGAGAATGGCCTTGTGTGAACTGTTCTAATACCACATTTTGAATCCAAGCTGATCATTGCAAGACCTGGGAGGGGGTATGAGCTGGCCCCATGAACCCGGTCCCCTGTTTATATGACTTGTGTGGCAAGTGGCTTCCATCACACCAGAGGCACTGTGTCCAGCAGCCCGGTCTTTAAGAGATGACAGGGCTCTTATTCCAGCTGTCAGGTGTGAGAGAAGATCTGAGTAGCCAGATCCCAGAGACTGAGTTTCAGCTTTTGACATCTGAAATCTTTGTGGGTTTTTTTTTCTTTTCAATTTGATGTTTTGCTTGGATCCTGGCCTTGAATTTGTACTCCATGTAGATGGTTTCCTCATTCCTTGCGGCTGTTGCTTCCTCCATCAATCCTTATGAAATGATGACATCACCTCTCCCCCACCTCAGTGGTGTAGGGACACTGCACACAGGTGCTTTCAGAAAGATGCTGCATACTGATCGGACACCCGCCTCAGTCTGTTTCCACCCTATCCCTGAATTTGCAAATATTTCCTTCAGGTTTTTACTTACCTTTCCTTCTTGCAAACAACCTTCAACAGAATTACTTTCACAAGGACTCGTAAGTAACCCAGGACTCCTGAGAGACAAAGCTAGGACACGTGAGGCCCTCCAGAGGGCTGCCCAGAGGTCTTGGTGAGCCCAGGATCCAGGCCTGTAACAGACTCATTGGTCTTTTCCTGGTCTCTGTGCAGGACAGCCAAATTGCATCTCATATCTCAGCTACCTTGGGGTGTGGGAATAAATGCCTAGGGGTCCTGGGATATTGTGTTGGATTTTGTAAAATGCAGCCACTTTCATGGTGAGCAACTTGGAGGCCAACTGCTACCTAAAAAATAAATTATTAAAAATACATACCAACATGAGACTAATACATATAATATAGGCACAATTGTCTTATTGAGGTCCTCAATACCATCCGAATTCTTCTATAGTATATAATTCTGGCAGGTTGACTCTCACTGGAAACCATAAGCTGGGTTTGAATAAAAAATCCTTTTTTTTTCCACTGTAGTGATACGTGTTTAATGGACTCTGACCTATATTACTTCTGCCAAGGGGAATTCAAAATAACTGATTGGAGTTAATGTAGCACAAAGAACTAAAACCTCTCTTTCTCAGGAAATGGATGGGGGCAATGTTGAACGAAAGCATTGAGTCAGTCGTTTTTGTGGCTTATCATTGCCACATGTAGTTCCATGAGCTCTGAACAGATTCTCGGGGACAGAGTGTTACAGAGAGAGTGAAGGATTAGGCATCAGGAAGTTGGATTGTACCCAGCCCTACAACCCGGGGCAGGGTGGCTGACCACTGTCTACACCCATGTTCTCCTGTACACAGCAAAGACAGGCTCGGTACGGTTTTTGAGGCAGGCCTTTCTTAGGGACGAGTGGAGAGCCCTTGTCCTCCCCAATATTCAACTACATAGATATTTTGGGGTGTGTGTATATATACACATGATTTTAGTAGACAAACAGAGTTCCACTTTGTTTTTATTTTTATTTTTGTAGTGCTGGGAATGGATCCCAGAGCCTGGCTCATGAAAGGCAAGCTCTACCACTGAGCTACCTCCCCAGCCCTAGTTCCATTTCTAAAAGAAAAAGAAACCACTGGGTTAGATAATAACTATCCTTAAGCCTTTGTGATTCAATATAAAGTCTGCCCACCCCATTGTCTACACTTCTGGGTGGTCTGCCCATGTTTTCAGGAAGACTGCCTACAGTAAAAGATCAAGTTAGCCTGGCTTGGCATGTATGGTATACTTCAGCAAACTCATGGGGACCTACAGAGTAGAGTACAACCCAGAGGACCTTTGGGGCAGAGTGGGCAGAGGATTCTTCCTAGTTGAGTCCTTAGCTGGAATATAAACAGCAGTTCTCAGAACAACTGAAAGCGACAAAGTTCTAACCACTCTGGCAGAGGGTTTTAGAAGAGAAAATTAGAGCCTGCCTGTCTAAACTTCATAAGCTGCAGAATGAGGAATTCAGTTTTTGTGGCTACGAAATAGGACCTGAAAGGATGTTAGCCCATCACATTAATGAGGTGATTTTGATGCAGCAGAAAGACTTGAAATAATTTGACGACATTGGTTTGTTACCAGTTTGGTCGCGTGTGTGTGCGTGTATGTGTGTGTATGAGTGTATGTGTGTGTGTGTGTGTGTGTGTGTGTGGCACATATGTGATACTGGAGATTGAAGTGAGGGACTCATGAACGCTAAGCAAGTGCTCCACCATGGAGCTACATTCCTGTCCTTTTTATTCTGAGACAAGTCCTCACTAAGTTTCTCAGACTGACCTTGAATTTCTAACCTTCCAGCTTCAGCCTCCTGAGTAGCAGGTATTACAGGCTTACATTACCACTCTTGGCTGGGTTGGTCTCTTCTTTCTTTTTTTCTTTTTTGCGGCACCGGGGATTGAACTTACAACCTCGCGCCTGCCAGACAGGCGCTTAAGCCATTGAGCCAAACTCCCAGCCCTAGTTTTTTTTTTTTTGAGGCAGGGTCGCACTATGTAGCTCAGGCCGGCCTTGCGCTGGCGTTGTAGGTCAAGCTGACCTTGAACTCACAGTGCTCCTCCTACCTCAGACTCCTGAGTGCTGGGATTAAAGGTGTGCGCCACCACACCTGGCCCAGTTGGTCTCTTCTTGACTTGTGATCTTTTGATCCCTGCTTAAGATGTTGTATCCTCCATCCAGACTGATAAACTCACTTCCAGGAATACTCTCTCATACCAAAGAGGTTTGGCTAGTGCTGCTCAATCATTTTCATCTGCTTCTGCTCTATTTCCTTCCATATCTTGCAAGTGAAATGACCTAACTTAGTTTATAAAACCAAGAAACTACTCCTGGACCAGGGAGAGAGAGACAAAATAAAGAACAACAGCAAACCCAAACACAGCTTGTAAAAAGGAAGACATAAACATTCTGTATTGTTTGCATTAAAATAGAAAGAAACCCCCTGGGAAAGGAATTGCATCTGTGGAATGTATCATGAATTTCTTTTACATATGGGCACTCAGTAAACATTATTAATGAGTGATAATGATTTATCGAGTGATTGAAATTGTTTCAGGGAAAGAGCAGGGAATGAAATACAGAGACATTTCTGTGTCTCCTGGGGAAATAACTAAGTAGGTCATCCAGATGTGTTTTCTTTAGGGAGTTGTGAATTCCTTGTGTGTCCAGCTATCACTGTGTAATCATATTTTGCTTTGTCGGTGATATATATCACTATTTCTCACACACATGCACTTACACACACACACACACACACACACACACACACACTCTCTCTCTCTCCTACCTTTTAATTTCCTGACCAGCATGTGAGGAGCTTGGACACAGCTCCATTCTCATAAGTACCAACCTGAACAAATGGAAGAGCAGCAACTCTTCTTAGATTCCTAAGAGAAATGGGTCACAGGGAAAACCACTGTCCTCAAAATTAGAGAAATGGACAGGCAAATACAGAACATTCCAATTTACTGGAACAGAAACCTTGAGCGGCAACCTCTGAAGCAACCAGGGCTGTGTAGGAAGCCAAGACTGTAATTGACAAATTGCTGGATGCTCAGAGTGGATGAGCCTGAGTTAAAAACTCCAGGGTGCACCAGCTCTTCACTTTATCGTCTGGAGTTCCCCCAAATTCTTACAGTGGATAATAGAGAAATATCCCCTCACACTTTTGGCAGGGGCAAGGGAAAAGGAACTATTTTGAAATACATCAGAGCATTCTGTTCTTAACAAGGTTCGACCTCAAAAGAAAGTATTTAACTAAAGCCTAACCTGATTTTTTTTTTTTTTTTACTTTTTTTTGTTTTTTATTTCCTCTTTCTGTGCTGGGAATGGGACCCAGGGCCTTCCTTAGGCAAGTGCTCTACCACCAACCCTCTGCTGGGGTTTTTGTTAAAGCCTGACTGATCTAGAAAAAAGGAAATACCCAACTCTAGCCCACTCTAGCTTTTCTTGTTGCTGAGACAGAAAACCTGACACCAACAAGTTAAAGGAGGAGAGGTTTATTTTGGCTCACAGTGTGTAGAGGTTTCAGTCCATGGTCGACTGGCTTCAAGTCAGGGCAGCATGGCAGAGGGGCATGGCAGAGGAGAAACAGTCCCTGGCATGGCAGCAAGAAGCAAAAAAAGAGACTGAGAAGAAGACAGGGAGATATGCTCTTCCAGGCCATGCTCCCAGTGACCTCCTCCAACTAGGCTTCACCTCCCAAATCACATTTAGCTATAAACTTGTCAGTGGACTAATCCACTAGTGAGAATCATGCCCCTTGATCCAGTCACTTCCACAAACCCCAGCCGGAGCACATGAGGCTTTGGTGGGGAACATATAGATATAACCCATAACAAAAAGCTTTCCGTCCTCTCAGGCCTCATTACCATATTCTAAATGCCTATTTATAGCTGTTCCTTTTACCCAATTATGGTTTGGATGTATCCCCCAAAAGTTCATGTATTAGAACTTTAGTTCTTCATTGTTACAGTCTTGGGAGGTGGGACCTCATGGGAGATGTTTGGGTCATGATGGTGGAGTCTCATGAATGGACTAATACCTTTCACCATAGGTGAGTTCTTGCTGTAGTGGGAATATTATGGGGCTAGATTAATCACCTCAAGAGCAGGTTATCATACAGCAAGTCCTCCCTTCCTGCTCTGTCTCTTCTATACATTCCTACTTGTTCTTCTGCTTTCTACCATGAGTTGAAGCAGCACACAGTCTTCACACTATATTTGGCCACCCAGTCTGGGATGTCTCAGCCTCCAGAACAGTGAGCCAAAATAAACCTGTTCCCTGTAAATTACCCAGTGTCAGATACTCTGTTACAGGAATGGAAAATGGACTAAGACAATAATCACGCCCCATTAGAGAATTGTGATCACAATTTTTCTCAAGAAAAAATTATAAGGGCTACTAAAGGCAAAAATACAATTTGAAGAGACAAAATAAGCATCACAGTAAGACTCAGATATGACAGGGTTGTTGGATTATGAGGTCAGGAATTGAAAGCAACTATGATTCCTATGCAAAGGGCTTTCATGGATAAAGTAGAGAGCATGCAAAAACAGACAGGTAACATAAGCAGAGAGATGTAAATTCTAAAGAATTAAAACAAAATACTAGAGATAAAAAACTCTGTAACAGAATTGAAGAATGCCTTTGATGGGCTTATTGGTAGATGACAGGGCTGATGAAAGAGTTTCTGAGCTTAAGTATTTACTGTACCAATAGAAACCTCCAAAACTGAAAAGCAGAGAGGAGGGGGGAAAAAAAGGACTTGGAGTGGAGTTGGGAGTGGGAAAGAGTGGAATACCCAAGAATTGTGAGACAACTACAAAAGGTATGATAGTTGGATAATGAGGATGCCAGAGAAGAAAGGAAGGAAGTAGGAAAATAAATCCCAAAAAATGACTGAGAATTTCTCTAAATTAATATCAGACACCAAGTCACAGATCCAGGAAGTTCAGAATAAATGCCTAAAAAACTATGCTTAAATACCATATGTAAACTACAGGAAATCAAAGAAAAAAATCTTGAAAGAAGCCAGACTAAAAAATAGTACCTTACTTATAGAGGAACGATATTTGACATCTCAGAAACCATACAAGCAAGAAGAGCATGCAGTAAAAGATTTAAAGGATTGAAAGAAAAAAATCCATTAATCTAGAATTCCAAGCCCTGTGAAATTATCCTTTGGAAGTGAAGGACAAACCAAAATTGAGGAAATTTGTTGCTAGTAAACTTGTCTTGCAAGAAATGTTCAGAGTTGTTCTTTAGAAAGGAGGAAAATGATACAGGTCAGAAATTTGGATATACATAAGGAAGGGAGAGCATTAGAAAAAAAATAAGTTAAAGAAAAAATAAATAATTGATAATTGATCTAACAGATGTTGGTTTATTCAAGATAATAGCAACAATGTATGATGCTTACATATATATGCTTATGTATAAACTAAAGGAATGGCAGTGATTATACAAGGCTAGAATTAGGATTATTTTGTTATCGTAAGGTACTCATACTACTTGTGAGTCAAGTTGTATTATTTGAAAGAGGACTTGGGTTTGTGGTAAATGTATATTGTAAACTCTAGGGCAACAATAAAAAAATAAAGTGACCAGATAATTAAGTAGATATTAATTCAGCTACACCAGTAATCTCTTTGAATGACAATGATCTAAATGCACCAATTAAAAGATTGTTGGGCCAGGCATGGTGGCATGTACCTATAATTTCAGCACTCAGAAGGTTGAAGAAGGAGGATTGCCACAAGTTTGAGACTAGTTTAGGCTACACAGTGAGACCCGTCTCTCTCCCTTAAAAAAAAAAAAAAAAGACTGTTAGCTAGATTTGTAACTTATTGGTAAACCATTTGCCTAGCATGCACAAAGACTCTGGATTGATCCCCAGCACTGGAAAAAACAAAGATCCTATTACTTCTCAATACCATTCATAGATATTAACTCAGATTTCAGTATGAGTTGTGGAGAGAACAAACCATAGCAATCCCCATGAAGTTAACCAGTGCAATTAATCTTCTCCCCCTGAAAGTTCCTCCTGCACATTTGCAATTGGAAACAGGTTATATTTTAATGCATATAATGTGCCTGTCCCAACACAGGCAGTTTGACCTGATCATGATACTATTCATTATATTTTATAAATAAGATGTACCAGGCACTCTCATTTGTCATTAGGGAAATCAGAAAAACAATACCTTTTACAATAGCTTCTGAAAAAATGAAATACTTAGAAATCAATCTAATGAAAGATGTAAAAGACCTCTATATTGAAAACTATGGTACTCTGAAAAAGGAGATTGAAGAGGATATTAGAAAATGGAGAGTTAGCCCATGCTCTTGGGTAGGAAGAATCAATATAGTGAAAATGGCCATACTTCCAAAACTGTTATACAGATTCAATGTAATCCCAATCAAAATTCCAATAGTGTATCTTACAGAATTAGAGAAAACAATCCTAAAATTCATCTGGAGCTGAAGAGACCTAGAATAGCAAAGGCAATCCTGGGCAACAAAGACAAGGCAGGGAGCATCACAATTCCTGACTTGAAATTATACTATAAAGCTACTGTGATGAAAACTGTGTGGTACTGGAAAAAAAAAAAAAAACAGACCTGAAGATCAATGGAATAGATTAGAAGATGCAGAAACAACTGCAGACACGCTAAGCTACCTTGTCTTTGACCAAGGTGCCAAACACATTCATCGGAAGAAAGTTAGCCTCTTTAATAAATGGTGTTGGAAACACTGGCTTTCCATATGCCGAAGATTAAAACTGGTCCCATATCTTTCACCATGTACTAAATTAAAATCTGAATGGATTAAAGATCTCAACATTAAAACAGAAACATTAAATTTCCTGGGAGATAGAGTAGGTAAAACTCTTGAAGACATTGGTGTAGGCAAAGACTTTATGAATAAAAGCCAGATTGCACAGAAACTATTGCGAAGAATCAACAAATGGGATCTCATCCTATTGAAAAGCTTTTGCACAGCAAGAGAAACCACCAACAGAGTGAAGAGACAACTCACAATGTGGGAGAAAATGTTTGCCAGCTGTCCCTCAGATAAAGGATTACTATCGAGAACGTATAAAGAACTTAAAAAAATCAGTCCTCCCAGATTTAAAGACCCAATCCAAAAATGGGCATCTGAGATGAACACATACTTCTCAGATGAAGAAGTACAAACAGCAAATAAATACGTGAAATAATGTTCAACAGCACTGGTCATTCGAGAGATGCAAATTAAAACAACACTGAGATTCCACCTCACCCCCGAAAGAACGGCTAGTATTAAGAAATCAACCAATAACTGGAGGGGCTGTGGAGAAAAAGGAACCCTTCTCCACTGTTGGTGGGAATGCAGGCTGTTGCAACCACTGTGGAGATTCCTCAAAAAGCTAGAATTGGAGGTCCCATTTGACCCAACTATTCCCCTTCTGGGTATCTTCCCAAAAGAATTAAAAACATCATACCACAGCAATATATGTGCGCCTATGTTTATAACAGCACAGTTCATAATAGCCAGATCTTGGAAACAACCTACATGCCCATCGACTGAGAAATGGACAAAAAAGATGTGGTATTTCTATATGATAGAGTACTACTCAGCTATAAGGAACGATAAACTGGACACTTTCATACTTAAATGAATGTGCCTTGAGAATATACTTATCAGTGAAATAAATAAGTCACAACATATGTAAGCATTGTATCATTGCACCTGTGTGGCAAACTGAAGGAAAAACTATGTATATGTTTATGTATATGTATATAAAAAATTAAGATAGTTAAAGAAAACAGATTTGCTGAGACTTTGATAGATATTGAGGTGAATCTATTGATAAATTTAGAGAATAAATGTTTTGATATTTGTCCAATTCACATACATAGTCTCTCTCCACTTAGGTTGTATTTGAGTACTTTCAATCAGCTTTTATAGTTTTTAGGATACAGATAATGAATGCATTTTGTTAGATTTATACAGTAATGTTACTTTAAGCTTTTTTGTGATGTTGTAACTTGTTTTTTTGTTTTTGTTTTTGTTTTTTTTTGTTTTTTTTTGTGGCACCGGGAATTGAACTCACAACCTCGCGCCTGTCAGGGCAGGCGCTTAAGGCACTGAGCCAAACTCCCGGCCCTGGTTTTTTTTGAGGCAGGGTCGCACTGTGTAGCTCAGACCAGCCTTGTGCTCGCGTTGTAGCCCAAGCCGGCCTCGAACTCACAACGCTCCGCCTACTTCAGCCTCCCGAGTGCTGGGATTAAAGGCGTGCGCCACCACGCCCGGCGATGTTGTAACTTGTGCCTTTACAATTTTACTTTTGAATTGCTCATTGCTTATTTGTAGGCCAACACTAGATTTCTGTATATGGCTTTGTGACCTTGTACCATGACCTTGCTAAACCTGCTTGTCTGTTCTATTGATTTTTATGTAGATTCTTTGTAAAAAAAAATAAATAAATAAATAAAAATTTAAAAATCTGTTATTTTTTCAATTAAAAAAATAATCATTAGGATTTAAACCCATATGGCACATCAACAAGTGTCTTGCACTGAACCACCAAGTCCAGGATCCTGCCCCTTCCCAGAGAGGGTGTGTACGCTGGCAGAGCCAGGGTTTCAGCAGGCGGAGGACAGGAGCTGTGAAGAAGACCGTGCAGATAAGCCTGTAGATGGTGAGCAGCTCTTTAGATTTTACCCTAGAGGCAAGTTGGAGAATTATGATCAAGCAAATGATAGAATCAGATTTGCCCATTAGAAAAATCATTCTTTTTTTTTTTTTAACCAGGAATCAAACTCAGGAACTTATGCTTGCCAGGCAGGCACTGTGCTGCTGAGCTATACCTCTGGCCCTAGAAAAATCATTCTTGGAAATTGTGTCACCATTAGGAATTTAGGGCTGTGATGGTGAGGCAGGGAGAGCACTCAGGGCTGGGATGCTCTGTGCCATGCCTTGTGTGTGTCCCCCAAAAGCCCATGTGCTAAAAGCCTGGTCTCTAGGGTGGCAATGTTGAAAGGTGCTGGAGCCCTTCAGAGGTGGGGCCTAGGTCATGGGGTGCCACCCTAAGAGGGGAGTAATACTGGTCTGATAGAGTTGTTATAAAAAGTGCAGGCCTGGTTCTTCAGCCTCTCTGGCTTTTTTGTCACATGACCTCTTTAACGCCTGTATTGCCATCTGCCACGGTGCTCTTACCAGAACTAAGCAAAAGACAGTGCTATGCTTTGAACTTCCAGTACCATGAACTAGATAAACCTTTTTTCTTTATATGCTATCTAGCTTCAAGTACTTTGTTACAGCATCAGAAAATGAACTAATACACTCTGTGTGTGCATAGAATTTAGTGAGACAGTGCAGGAGAGGGAGAAAGAGAGAGAGGGGCCATCTGAAAGGAGGTGGTAAGCATTGTGAACTTCAACTGGAACAAAGGTTTATTCATTGCTCTCTCCTTAGCCCTTGGCTCAGAGTTACACTTCTGGTAGAAACTCACCCTGCACTGTAATACTTGTCACTTGAATGCCACCCAACCATCCATAATTAGGGATAATTTAGGGAGAGAGGGGAATGCAAAGAAGATGTTACACTGTAGCAACAAAAGTGCTAAGATAGCACTGACCCTCAGACAATAGAGGAAGAAACAGGGAAAGGTTTGACAGAGTTCATTTAAACTTGACTCCAAGGGTAAGGAAGAGTTTCCCAGTCAAACAGGGAGGGAAGGATATTCTAGGTGAGGGGTAAGACATACAGGGGCATAGAAGAGTGGAATGGTTGTCTGTGACCAGAATAAAAGACTGGAATTTAGGAGGCAGGAAATGAAGCTTGAGGATACTGGGAACTGCTGGCAGCAGACAGTACTGTTGTAAGGACTTCGGACTTTGTTTTTATGAAACAGGAAGCTAATGGAAGTTTTAAAGCAGGATAGCAATAGTACCTGATTACATTTTACGGAAGAAATCTCTCAGAATAGAATAGGGAAGTTGTGAAAACTGACCCTCTAAAAAGCATTTCTTTGGCAAGCACTCAGGTGATTCTCTTGTGGGCCATCCAAAGAGTGCACCTGGAAAATCAGTAGTGTGACAAGAAGCTAAGTGAAGGGTGGTGGAGGCACCTGAGGAGAAAGGGAAAGAGAATGAGTGTAGGCCACCCCAGCTTGGTAGCACAAGGAGTTTTCAGAACTTTCTTTTTAGGAGTCTGAAATTCAGGGTTTCGATGATCCCAGAGCATCAGGGATTAAAACAGCAATGACAACAAAGCATGGAGCTTTGTAGTCCTTCCTGTTGCCTGCTTGAATAGTTGGATGTGATCAGAAAACTTTGGGAACAACGTCGTGACAGCACAAAGTTTGCAGAAGCTTGCTCTATTCTGGAGACAGTGTGGCCCCAGACCCTGGTGTCCTTATGGCCATTTTAGTGTAATGTGACTATTGCCCTGGTTGTTGGGTAGACTTTGGTAGGTGTGTGTTGAAGAAGTCACCTTTTTTTCCCCCATGAGTTATCTTTGAGGAGCTTAATAATGTATTTTAAAAGTACTTTTTGGCCAGTACTGAGTAAACAAGTTGCTCTTGAGACTAGATGGGAAAGATCTAAACACATCATCTAAACACAACAGTGTCTCCAAAGCATCTCTGCTTGGCTTTCGTTAGGCATTCGAAGTCTGTGCAAACACGTGAAGAGACTCTGGACTCTAAGAATAATATTTTTCTGTGGATATATATGGAGAGATAAACAAAACCCCAAGAGAGAAAAAACTTTAATTAAAATAAAAGCAAAGTTCTCCCACAGTGTTATCCTCCTTTTCTCACTGGGGTTTCTTTATTTTACTTTAAGATTAAAGTAGTTTGACTTCTCTGGAGATGGCAATGAAGAAGTGAACAAAAAGAAAATATTTACATCTATCATCTATCTATCAATTGGGCCCTGAATAGATCTCGGTGCATGCTTGGGGTCAGTGGCACTTTGAATCAACATGAACACTGTGTTACTTGGGGTCCCTGGGAGAGAATCTCCTCCTCCTCATCGGTCAGAGATGATGCAGTACTGGTGGCCTCTGCTGCCCCTCAAACAGTGCCCATCTGAATCTCTTGCAGGACTCTGGGATCAGAGCTATCTCTTGGCCTCCAGGCACCCTGTGATCCTTGCTGCCGGTGGTTGCTGTTGGCTTCTGTCCGGGCTGTGTGTGGGGTTCTGCAGCTGACAGTCGTGGAAACTCCCAAAGGTGCCTGGTGATTTCTTGTTAGGAAAGCAGCTCATGGAGTGAGTAGGAGGAAGTGTAAGGAGAGGATTCCTGTCTCCATGGCAGTGTCTATAGGGAAATGTCTGTGTGTGCTTCCTGGGGAATAAGTGCAAAGTGCCATGCAGGCTTGAATTCTGAAAACTCTGCCTGGGCAGGGTCTTCGGTGGAAGGGCCCTGTTGGAGGAACTTGCCTTGTTTGTGAGGCATGTGTATTTGTGTCCATACCGAACTGCATGGGACAACTTGTGTGCAGTGGCTCCATATAGCACAACAGGTTTTTTTTTTTTTTTTTTCTGTTTACATTATGCTAGCCTGGAACACTAGGAGGAATCCTTAAATCTCTTGCCTTTTCTGCTTTCAAACCATTTATTGAATAAAACATTCACTGGAGATGATGCAGGAAGTAGGTTGAACAGTCATTGGAATCAAGGACCTGGCTTGGCATGGCCTCCCTTGGAGGATATTTTCTTTTTTCATTTTTTTGTGGTGCTGAGGCTGGAACCCAGGCCCTTGTGTGTGCTAGTGGAAGGCAAGTGCTATACCATGGAGACTTTCTTCAGCTGGTGATACACTGGCAAGGTGTAGGCAGGGTAAAGTGATCTGGGTGACCTCAGCAGGGTGGCAGCTCCAGTGACAGTTTGGAGAATGGTGAGCAGTGGGAATCATTACATGCTGAGTTAGCCCCTCATTCCTCAGTATTTTGTTTTTTCCTCAGTATTTTTATGCCAGTGAAATCAGATGGAAACTGACATCCAGGGCCACTTGGAAGAGGTGGAAAGGAGACAAAAGGGTCTTGTTACCATCTGACAGTGCTGCTTGGGGAGGTGACAGGGAATGTGTATATGTGAACGTCTGTTCTGCCTCCGTCTACCACTGGCTGACTCCTTCCTACTCCAAGGGTCTGAAGCCACACACTCTCAGAAGCAGTGATTCTCAGACTTCTTTTACCCTAAAACACACGACACACGCTCCCATGGACATCCATATTGCAGGCCTCAGCTTGGGAGCAGTGCCCGGAGTCAGCCCACTGTTTTCTCTCCTGTTCCTGAAAGCAGGCCTCCATGGGGGGCTGTCAGGTGTTCCTCTGTGGCCCCAGCCCTTCTTAGAGGATTCAGGATTCAGCCTGTAATTGCTGCCAAATAAATATTGACTAAGGGAAAGATAGCCTTGAATCCACACTTGCTTGTATTTTTTAGAAGTCATTTGTAAATGTCAGCATTTTAACTAGTTAGTGAGGAATCCCAGTAAACTGGCAGAATTTTGTGATGGCGAAGGGCTGCTGTGAAGCATCGGTCAGGAGGAATATTTGTCAGCATTTTTATAGGCTCTTAAAAGTTGCTTTGGGTCCATAGCTGATAAAACCACCCACCAGCTTTATCAGCCCTGCCACTTGACTGTCAGTGCTGTGTGGATAAACTCCTAATCATTTCCAGAGAGTTTCTTAAGCAGGAGACCAAAGAGAGAGATTCCAAATGTAGCCTGATTTTCATAGACCCTCTGAGGACAAAACCTGTGTGGATGAATGCTTAATTGCAAGATCTCATAGAAATCAAGAAGAGTCTCTTATTGGAACTAAATTAGGGGCATTAGCTATGCCCCCCCTGCTCTTAGAACTCTGAAAAGTGGTGTTATATCCAAAAGGATTCAGCCCCCTTTGGCACCTCACAGGCAATCACTGTATTACTGAACTGAACTTCCAGCCCCAGATGATTTTTTAATAAGACTTTTAATTTTATTTATATCTATTTATTTTTAAAATGAGCCTTGCTATGTTAGGCTGGCCTGCAACTCTTGGCTCAAGTGATCCTCCTGCCTCAGCCTCCAGAATTGCTGGAACTACAGAAGCAGGCCACCACATCTGGCTAATAAGGATTTGTTGTTGTTGTTGTTTTGTTATTTTTCTGAGACAGGATCTCACGCTATAGTCAGCTGGCCTGGAACTTCCTCTGTAGTCATGGCTGTGCTCTGACTCTCAGTTGTTCTGCCTTAACCCCCCAAAGCTGGGATTACAGACATGTGCAGCTATACCCAGGATTTTTAAAAAGTAAGAACTATGCCTGATTTTAAAGATCAGCCTCAAGTAGGCAGGAGGCGTATTTTTATAAAAATATTTTTTGAAAATTGTGATGTAGGGGGTGGGTACATGTCTCAGTGGTAGAGTACTTGCCTAGCATGCGTGAGGCACATGGTTTGATCCCTGCCACTGGAAAAATAAATAAATAAATAAACAATGAACAGTAGTGATGGTGTCCCACTGTTTTCTCTCCTGTTCCTGAAAGCAGGCCTCCATGGGAGAGGTGTCAGGTGTTTCTGACATAAATAAATAAACAATAAACAATATGGTGTGGAGAGCATCAATTAGATACTGTAGAGTCCTCATGACTCCTCTTGCCACCACAACCTGAAGGAAATAGAATGCAGTGGGTGATTGCAGGGTATTCCGTGGTCACTGGGAGGTACCTGAGATGGAGCTGGAGGGCAGAGTGGGGTTAGCACCATGGCCGGGGCTGCAGGGTTTCCCAGCAGGGTCTTTGGATGCTGAATTGGGGTTGGCAGTCATGAGATAATCACTGAGTTGGGTGAAGCTGATGATGAGTACACCTAGAAATGATGGTGACCAAGACCATTCCAGCATACGAAGGAACTCAACAAAGACTCAAGGTCTGAGCAGGAGTCAGGTATAGATGTTGGCTATCAGGAGTGTAGGGAGAGTAGCTAGAAGAGAGACCATGCAAAGTAAGATGCTCTCCGTCGTACTGTGGGCTGCCCCACCTGTGTTACCTGCAGGCTAATGTGTCATGTATTTATCAATTTAAGGACTTTTCCCAACTGTTTGAAGTATACTTGTTTGACCCAATGAACATTTCACCATCAAGATATAATTTATTTTTCTCTTTAGATCTTAAACAAAACTTTTAAAATTTGAAAGTCCATATTTTGTGTTTTGTTTTGCTTTATTTTTTCCAGAACCCATAGCCTTATACTGCTAGGCAAGCATTCTACCTGCGCTACACCCCAGCTATCATACTTTGTATTTCTTTTTTCTAATTATGCTTAGTTTTTTTTTTAATTATGTAGATACCTTCATGATCTAATGAGAGTCCAAAAAGTGTTCGCATTTCAAAGTACTAAAGTTCTTAATGGCTTCGAAAAATCTGAGATATATTGATGCCTCTGTTGTATCACATTATTGTTTCCAAATTATTATGTGTGAATTTTGTTGTTCTTCTTTTGGTTTGGTTTGATTTTTTTTTGTGGTAGTGGGGGTTGAACTCAGAGAGCACTGAGCTCCATACCCATGTCTTTCAATTTTGTCATTTTGAGACAGGCTCTCACTAAGTTGTCCAGACTGGGCTCAAACTTGCAATCTTTGTGCCTTAGCCTTCTTAAGAAGCTGGAATTATAAACATATGCCCAGCCTAAATTGCTGTATTACTCTTCCCCAAACTGGATTTGGTAGGAAGAGTGACCTCCCCAAACTCTTTTTTGTTCAGTGTCTTGAAAGGACAGAAAATCTGAAGAATAATGATGAATACCAGAATAATGGCATTGGAAAGGGATTCCAGAAATTTGTCTGAAAGAGAAGTCTTGGGTAACTCTCCTTGTAATGTAGACTTTGTTCTTTAATCAGGGTCAGGACCACTCTAGGCTCTACTTTAGAGAGATTCCACTGTCTCCCCTGACGCCCATGAGTATGTCTTACTTCCTTTCTAAAGAAGTTCATCTGCATCAGATTAAGCTTAAGAGTATTCTAGCTCCTGAGAAGCTGTTTTATGTCCAGGATGACCTGCAACTATGACTGTATTGGCTATCAGTCCACTCTTACAATTGAGCATGGCTTAGTAGTAGAACAGGTGCTTAAGCATACACGAGGCCCTGGGTTCAATCCTCAACACCTAAAACAAGAAAGGATGGACTCTACTTGCTTTCTTTAAAAACAATATTTATTTTTATGAGTACATGTTTGTGTTGGGGAGTAGTGGTATTTGTTTTAGGGAACTGGTATATGCATATAACATATCTTGCCCAGTTTCAATCCCTTTACCTCCATCTCCTCCTCTGTCTCCAAGAGTCTACCTTCTAGTCCTATTCTGTCTCTCTGTCTCTCTTCTTTCCATCCTTCCTTCCTTCTTGCTTTCCTTCCTTCCTTATTAGCTTTCTCATACATTGTTTGCTTTCTTTAGGGAAATTCTATGATCTCCTGCAAAATCCATCAAAAGAAGCATTAAAGCCAACATAAAATACTAGTATGATATTTGTATTAAATATTAAACGTAATATAAGTAAGATTTGTGCTTCTGTACTTCTAGTTCTAAATTGTTTAGTATGCTTCTGAGGGAGAAGTAAAAAGTCATTAAGGTAAATTATATCAATAAGTTATAAACTAATGTAAACAAACCACAGTGTGTTTTTGGTGGTGGTGTTGTTATCATTTTGTTTCTTTGTTTGGCTTTTGAACAAAAGTCTGTAGAAAATTATTACTCAGCTTGGCGTTTAATTTGAAATATATGGTGACTTAACTTTCAGAGTTGAACAGTCTAATCCTTGATCATTCCAGAATGAGTTTAGGAATTTGTGATCATTTCCTTTTTACTGCTTATTCACATGTATCACTAACAAGCAAGGATTAGAAGGATGAGCAATCTCTTCATGCTGAAATAGAATGATGAAAACTCAGGGCCAAACTGAAATGTTCATCATTATCAATTAATCCTTAATGTACATTCATGTATAGATGATATCAAAGAAAGTCTTTCATGCTGTAGACAAACTCTCTTCTGGGTTGTATATTTTCAAATGAAAATTCTAGTAGACTAATAAAAATGGCTTACTGTTTTTATATTTTTATCTGTCTTGCCCTGAGATGGAGTATTAGGAGTTGGGTGGATCTGTGCTCAGTGCTGAGGGGAAAGGGTCATTGTGTATAATGAGAAGACAGATATATCTGGCAAGGTTGGAAACATGACCTCTTGCCCTCCAAAGCCTGAGAAGCCTCAGTGAATGCTCCCAATCTCTGCAGTGTATGGGCATCTTCAAACTCTCCCCTCCTCAAATAGAGCCAGGGGTTAGAGGTTAATGAATGAGTGCTTTCCCCGCACTGTTCAATAGTGGTCTTATACACAAGGGCTTAAATGGGGTCAAAATAGGACCTACATATTGCTTCCAAACTCTCTAAATCTTTTTGAAGGGATGATGTTCACAGATGATGTCCTTCACCAGAAAAGGGAGAGGTGAGGCTCTTGTGCTTGGAGAGTGAGACCCCACTTCTGGCCCTGTCTGAAGGCAGGACCAAATGGAAAACAAAGTGGGGGATGTCCTTGCTGCCCCCTATTCTTCTCTAGTAATCCCTTAAAAAATAATTGCAGACCCAAACCTCTGGCCTCCAGCACATTTTCCACTTGATTAGAGGCCTTTGTGAGGCAGGGAAAGGGACCTGCAGACTTGTACATTGTGCTGGGGCCTGAAATGTCCAGCTGGGATTTTTTTCTATCAAAAGGGGATTTTAGTAAAACCATTATCAGGGGCTTAGAGGAGAAAAGCTGTTGAGCTGCAAGTGAGGGGGGTAGATTAGCATTAGTGGGCTTGTTTTGGGCACTGGTAAAAGGATGGGAAGGTGTTTGCAGCCAATCGCACACAAGTTCCTTGATGTCTACAAATTCTTGGCAGGTGTGGAGGTGGGAATGAATTCAGGAGCTGGAGCTAACGGGATTGGAAATGGCACATGGAGGCTTTAACTCAGGGCATCAGTCGGAAGGAAAACGTGAATCAGGAAGGACTGCAAGGCAGTGCTTGACACCTGCTTGGTGGTGGCCATGGGACTTGCGTTATTACCAGTTATGTACATCTGAATCACCTGGAATTCCTCCCTCTGGCAACACTTTCTGTGCTCCTCTTGACAGTGTCCATAGACTGCAATGAAAAATTATGAAACCAGAAAGTTGCTCTGCTGATTTCTTTTTTTTTTTTTTTTCTTCTTTCGGCACCGGGGATTGAACTCACAACCTCGCGCCTGCCTGACAGATGTGTAAGCCGCTGAGCCAAACTCCGGGCCCTGGTTTTTTGAGGCAGGGTCTCACTGTGTAGCTCAGCCCGGCCTTGTGTTCGTGTTGTAGCCCAAGCCGGCCTCGAACTCACAACGCTCCTCCTACCTCAGCCTCCCGAGTGTTGGGATTAAAGGCGTGCACCACCACGCCCGGCCTGCCTTGATTTCTTTAAAGGGTACATAAATAAGGGCCGGGAGTTTGACTCAGTGACTTAAGCACCTGTCTGACAGGCGCAAGGTTGTGAGTTCAATCCCCGGTGCCGCAAAAAAAAAAAAAAAAAAAAAACAAAAAAAACAAAGGGTACATAAATACCTTTACTGGGGAGCTGGAGTGAGATGTTGGGGTTAACAGTATAGAGAAAGGGTAAGAATACAGTAGAACATTTGGGAAACTGAGGCAAGAGAATCACAGTGAGTTTAAGGCCAGCCTGGGCTGCATAGTGACATACTGTCTTTAAAAAGAAAATGCTTTCTAGCCAGATCTGCAGTAGTGTTTGGGCTATGTGGATTTGAAAACTGAGCTATGGTGAGGGTTGAGAAAACTTACCTAGAATACAAACATCTGTCTACTTGGCATCACTGGAGTCATCAGCTCTACCTCCTTTGACAAGATACAGCATCAAAGCCTACTGTGGCGTGAGGGGAGAATGTTCAGGCACTGGGAGCCAAGTACTGCCTGAAGGACACACAGGAAGAGTGTTGCAGACAGGTTGCCCTGGACACACTTCTCTGTTTCCTTCTGTATTTGCTGTAACTGCTTCTAACTGCTTTTCGTACAAAATTGGGATGATGGATAAAACAATGTCATGACTGCTGGCTGTGTCCATCTAGAGTACCAACTGTGTGTCTGAGTAGGACATTTTCAGGCTTCTAGTGCTGTTGCCTTTGAGATGTTGATTACAGGCCAGCTTGGTGGCCAAAATAGAAGGTATTTTAGTCAAATTCAAATGACCACAGAAAGGGAGCCCCCTTCCCCCAACATATGTTGGCCAGGAGAGCTGTTCTCAGAAGCTGCCAATTAAAAAACAACCCTCTTAATTCATCCCCAGGACGGTCTATATGAGCTGCCAGTAATTAAAGTCTACGCTGTACCCTCACTTAATTTCACGGACTGCATCTATATCACTCTCCTCCCAGCTATGCGTGGGGTGGTACATGTTCTTTTCTTTCTCTGCAGCCTCTTTTCTTGGATTGTTTGCCCTGAATCTGTATTCATTCGTTATGGTTACTCGAGATGGCATATTTCAGCTATGGTTTCCACAAAGTTGCCTGGGAAGATTTTTCTGCTTTCTTAAAAGACTTTCATGGGTGGTGCCAAGAATAGTAATGTGTTTCATATCCAGGCCCTAAATGCCAGAAACTTTTCCTTTCCTTTTCCCTTTCCTTTGTTTTCCCTTTTGCCTTCCCTTTCCCTTTCCCATTCCCTCCCCTCCTTTTTTCCTAATCAAAAATGACCTCTGCATTACCAAGCTAATCAGCTGGGGCTTATCCGTGGGGATGTTTAACTTCCTCTACTTCTGCCTTCAGATCCACACTTTGATTACCTGACACTGGACTACTGAGTGCCAAGAAAGCAAGATCTTGGAGGCCTCTCTGACCCTCTGACCCTTTATTGTGACATTTATGGAGTCCAGTGAAGTCAGCTCAGATCTTTTAAATTTCTGCTACCTTCTACCGCTACTTTCTAAATTTAGGTCATGCATGCATACTTGTCAGTGTTCTCCCGATTTTTAGTTTCGTAGGTTACTTTAGACTTCTTCATTTAGGCAATAAGCATACCATATTTCTTTAAATAATAAAAAATACTACTAAAATTTAAAAATATTTTTCCATCAAAGTATTTCTAGAACTTTTCATCACAGGCAGTATGTTTCCTGTTTTTCTTTTGTAATAGTTTTGGCATGGTGAAAATTGTCATTTCTATGTATACTGTAAAATTTCCCATTTGCCAGAATTTCCAAATATGGCAATTAAACCAGAATTGTGAGGACGACATGGTCTTGAAGAAGAGTTAGAGCTAGAAATTTGCTTCAGAGCCTCCAAAAGCAGAGCGCTGTAGGGGAAGTCAGGGAATCAGTATGAGGTATCACATCTGTCACCTTGCTTCCCAAACAAAGGTTCAGCACCCAGCTCCAGCTCCAGCTCCAGCTCCAGCCCCAGTCCCAGCTCTGGTCCCAGCCCCAGCTCCGGCGCCAGCTCTAGCTCCAGCTCTGGCCCCAGCTCTGGCCCCAGGCTGGCTCTGGCTCTGGCTCCAGTTCTTTACTAATATTTTAAAATTCAGCCTCATCTTTTAGAGGAAGCAAGTTTCCTCTTGTTAACTCTTAGACCCTCAGGAGATTCTTGGGGAGAGGGGGAGGGAGGATGAAAGGAAGGGACACTGGCCAGAGGGGATTTGTCAGATGGGAAGAGGTAATGGTTTCCTGCAGAAGTAGCCTCCAACCCACAGACAATGCTGCCCCCTACCGATAAAGTGCAGGGCATGCAGGCTTGGTGGATAAATAAATTTGTATTTTCTACCTTCTCATAGATACAGTTTCTATTTATGGAGTTTTACATCGATCATACTTTTACTGCCATATATTGGATCCTAAGATCATTTTCATAAACGTAGAGCCAAAAACCTCCACAGGTAGACTCCGGCTGCCTTTACTAATGTTCATACATAACTCAAAGCTTTATCACAATGGGAAACATAAATCATGTGGGGTTTTCTGTTTTGTAGGTCAATAGGAAGGGTCAAGAACAGTCCAGAAAAAGACAGTTTTCCACCCTTACCTTTTAGTAATATAGTGCTTGACTTCTAACCCACATAAACTAATTTTTATTTCTATAGCAAACAGTGGTTGCTGCTAAATTCTGCGATCTATGGATCTATACCAGTGAATTTTTGCAGTTCCTCTTGTGATTCTATTGAAAATTAGACCCTTCTTTGTGGGAGAAAGATAGGCTAGTTGTCTTCCTGTGGGTTACATGGTTCTGTTGCTGTCTGACTCCTAGCACAATGGCAGGACATCTGTTTCAAGTGTGTGGAAGTCAGTGAGAACAGGAGAGTGATCTGCTCCAGGCTCTGGACACTTGACATGCCGACCTTCCCTGCTTCCTCCAGCAGCCAGCTGTGAACCTGACAAAGCTCAGAGTCCACAGAACTTAACCCCATCTTTATCGATTCTTTAAAGACTGGCTACATTTTGTGCATTTGAAATGAACAAAGGGAGCTAGGAATTGTTGTATCTTATTTTTATACTATTAGTCTAAGACACACATAATGGCCATCATTTCTTTTTCTTTTCTTTCTTTCTTTCTTTTTTTTTTTTTTTTTGTAGCAGCAGTGGGTTTTTCAATAATAAAATTAAGGTTTAAAAAACTGTATTAGAAGTAGAAAAGGAAGGCATTATCTAAGAACATTAAGAATTTGAGGGGCTTAACTGTTGCAGTATCCCCTGACTTTAGCCATCTGTCTAGTTTTTCTAAAGGGTCTAAGGAATATCAGGACTAATTTTTTGGACTCCTATTTAGAGACTACTTCTCAAAGAGCCTTGCCCTAGACTTGCAGATGAAAACATATATGTACGTAAATAATGTCAGTTTGGGATAAAGATTTCCTGAGGAGAAAAATTATTATGAAAATTGGTCGGAAATATTTGTTCATATCCTTTTTAGATGAAAAAAAAATGATGCTTCCCAAGCCAACACCACCAACTCCATACTACTTATGAAAAATCAATCTGGTCTTAAAGAACTGTTTCCCCAGTCCAATGTCAGTATTTTGGGTCCATGATGTCAGTCATAACTATTGACAGACTACTGTGTGGTAGGCCTTATCTTTCTGAAGTGTGGATTATGTAAGCGGAGGAGTAATAAACATAAAAAGGGTGCCTGGTAGTAACAAATAAGGCCCTTTTACTGTTTCTGGACTAGAAGGATTTGTGACTAAAACATTTATGAAATCAAGCCTTTGAATGAAGAGAAAATAACTAGAGTTCCTATAGTCAATTCTATTTTATAAAAGGATCATGTTAGATATTTGTCATGTGTTAACAATGTGTAAATTGCTAGCTTTGTGGCTTTTTCAAGTTCTACATGTGTACCCCACATTGCTCTTTCTATTCTTGTGGAAACCAGCTCAAGTCCTGTGTGGCAACAGGCAAGAGGTTGACACTATGAGTTACATTAATACTTTATAGACTGTTTACCAACCTGCCCTGGCTTCTCAGCTTCTGGAATAGTGCCATACAAAATACTTGCAAAACTTACCTAAATTTGCATACCGCAGTGCATATTAAATCATTATAATAATCTTCAGCATTTTGTAGTTTTTTGTTTTCTTTTTCTGTTCCCAATGGCAGTAGTGTACTCCAGTGGAAGACCTTTGAGAGGGGTCCCAAAGAATGACCTGCATGTTAGCCATGTGCTTTTAAAGTCTAGAGCACTTTTGGTTCTGAGACCAAATCCTCATGTCACCTACACAAAATCTTTTTGACTCTGTCAAGCTCCTTTCTTCACTTGTAAATTAAATGTACCATATCTGCCATATTGGGGACAATAAAAATGTAAGACAGAGAAATTGAACACACTTGTTATGACTAAAGTCTTCCACAAATCACATTTACCTTCCTAACACTGTCTCACCTGTGTTTTCTTTGTTGTTTTTGCTGCTGTGTACTCAGTTTTCTTCTTTGTATTGAGACTCATTACTTGCCACTGAAACAGATACAAGAACCCTTGTAATTTTTGTTTTTGGTGGTGGAGATCAAACCCAGGGCCATGAGCATACTAATAAGGATATGCTTTACCATTGAGCCTCACCCTTACCCGCCTTTTAAGTTGTTTAAAGGATATGTGGCATTTTTCCTTAAACATAGCAGAGGAGTAATGCGATAAGAATTTAAATCTTCTAAAGAAAATATGTGCACTTCTCTGCACTTACAAAGAGCAGGCAGAAGACTCGCACTTCTGTTGTTTTATTGGGGAGGGGGTGTTGAACATGCCCCACTCCCAGGCTGCAAGACGGCAAGCTTACTTGCTCTTACACTTCAACTGGAAGACTTGACACTACATACTACCAAAAGTTCTGGGTTAGTAAGGCAGCTCTAACAGGCAAAATCAGAGTAATCCCTGGAAAAGAGGAAAAGATTGAAAATGATCATTTGTGGACATTTAAAAATATTTTGGGGAAAATAATAAATAAAAATACTTACCAATTGTCTAGAAACACCTTTCTCCCTCCAAGCCTTAGAATATATGTTCTTTTCCCGGCAGTATGCTTACCTTTGACCAGTTATAATCATGAATTGTTGGCACTGGTCTAAATATGAAGATTTCATCTGCTTTACATTAACTCTTTTAGAATTTAACTTGCTACTTAATATTGGAACAAGTATGTTGACAAGAATGAGGTATCTGTGTGGCACAGGCATGAATTTAGGTTTGAACACAGCTTTCTAATTTCTAATATGTGCTTTCCTCATGATTCATGTTCTTTCATCAAAAAGCTTCACCCTTTTGGCTCTTCAGGGGTGCATAATGGCACAAAATTTAGGTCTTGCCCCCTACTAAAGGGATGGAATTAACTTTTGAAAGGGTTGATGTTTGATGCAGGGAAGAGAAAGAACAGAAAGAAGGGAGCACTAGATGACTTAATCTAGTCCCTCCCTTTCCCCAGCAGAACAGAGCAGAGATCAGAGGCCAGGCACTTTCTCTTTCACAGAACTGGGAAGACAGTTGTCAAAAGCTGCATGAGGTATTGGTTTTGTTTTACAAATCTGATCTTTTAATCAAGAGGCTCTTATTCTTTGGAAACATACTGTTCCCTGGGGGCCACAACCCTTTCCCCTTTGAAAACCTGGAGTTCAAATTCTCTTAAGTCAAAAGTGAAAGGTTTTATATGCCACGACCAGCTATCTGGTAACCTCTGGAGGAGAGCACCAGGCAGATAGGCCATGCTACATTCACATCCTGTATGACGTTATTTAAGAGAAAGTTCTGACCTTTAAAAAGAAACACCAATAAAAGGAAAACTTGCTTTTTTCAGATGTTTGTTATTGATTTGAATAATGAAAAAAAAATCAGTGTAAGCTTTCTTCTGTATCTAAGGTTATCTTGGTGCCAGCCTTTAAAGTTAGGCAAGCATCCTAGTCCCTGTGGCCAAATGTGAAATAAATCAAGTGGGCTTCGCCCTCCTTGCCCACCAGTTAGAACTGAGGAATTCAGCAGGAAGCAAATTATGCAACAACATCCAGCAGTCTTAACTAAAGGCCTACCATGAACCCCACAGTTGCATTTACAGTCTTTCTTCAGTACTGACATGAAGTCTACTGTCTGATCAGACTTAGAAAAAATGCCCATGAGGCTCTTTTCGACTGTTACCCAGTGTTCCTCTTTAAGGGTTATTACTGGTAGATAAAAGGTTCACACAAAATTTATATTTTTATTCAGTGCTTAAGATTTAGCAAATACCTGAACCATGTTTTCTTTTCTAAAAATTGTCTTGAAATGCCTTTTAACTGTTGAGTCACTCACAAAATGTATAGCAACTTTCTTTAGGGCTTCTATTTCTTTTTTTTTTTTTTTTTTTGCGGCACTGGGGATTGAACTCACAACCTTGCGCTTGCCAGGGCAGGCGCTTAAGCCGCTGAGCCAAACTCCCCAGCCCCTGGGCTTCTATTTCTTAAAGGCATTTTTTCTATTCCTGTACTGTAGGCTTGGTGGGGATCAACCCTTCCTGCACCGAGTCCACCTTTGTCCTCTTTGCAAGTTGTGTGCACAAGCCTATCTACATTGTGGTCACCCAGCTCCCACTCACTTTGAGGGTCACCTCAAGGATCTGGTCACTAACTAAACTGTCTCTGAGCAGAAAAGAGCTGGACTTTAGAAGTGAACCCGATTCGGATCCTTGCTCCTTCCCTTACTGCTTGGGTAACTTAAGGCAGGTATTATGCCTTATCTGTAAAACAGGGAGACCTATTTCAGCAGGTAACTGAGGATTAAAATTCACAAATACTTATGCAAAACCCACATAGGTTCTCAACATATTACTTTCTTTCCATCCAAAAATGTTGATAAGCAGTTGACCTCTGCCCACAGCAAGTGGTTTATTCACCTTTTCCAAAGATGCCCCAGATAAATTAAGTATGCTTAGTTCAGGTCAAGGACACTAACTGGACTCATAATCTTCACTTGCATACATTGATTTACCAATCTTTAGCCAAACTCATATTTAGCCTTTCATATGAACATGAAACAAAAGTTTCAGATTATGGATGTATATTATAATTCATTAGTGTATATTACAGTGAAGAATGTCAGCGGTGTGATCTAGGAGGTACTCACATTTTTACGGGTTAAATCTTTACAGCTATGCAGTCTCTTGGAAGAACAGCACTGGAAACCTATAGAATATGTAATCTTTTTGAATTATATCAAATGATAAATTAGAAAGCTGACCCTAATTCAAAGTCCCTACTTCTTACTAGGGTTCACACATTTTTTTTCCCTTTAGGCAATAAGCACTGTAACCTAAGATGGAAGAAAGATATCCACACCTTCCCCAAAGAAAAGGAAGATGGATCTAGTGTCAGGCTCAATTAGACCCAATTGTGGTGGCTCTCCAAAAAGGAACAATGCAGCTTTTGTGATATGTTCAAACTGAAAACTTGGAAATTTTACAAAACAATCTTATCCCAAGAAAAACCTGCATTCTAATCCTCTTCCTGGAAAGAGAGATTGATCCAGATAAGTTTTATATTACTTTATCATTGCTTGCAGAGATCAGTATTTTTTTAGTTAAAAAGGAAAAAAAGTGACCTCAAAAACAACGAAGACAGAACTATGTGAAACCAAGAATATGAATCGCTCCATGTTAGAGCATTTATACTCTGAGGTTTCCACAACCATGGGGTGTCAGATTATTTAGTTTTTGTCTGCCAAAGGGAATTCTTTGCTAGAATTGGTTTTCATTTATCTTCCCTGAATTCAGTCTAAGAACACTCAACAGACTGGCTAGAGTGGCCAGCCCCGTTGGAAGTGCTTAAAATGCAAATGTACAAGAACTGGCCAACCTCCCCAGCCCCCAGGAAAGTACTTCAATACAGCCAGGACTGGAGGGGAATTTTAAAAAGAAGGGTAGAACCGCTTCATTTCCACTGGGACCCTCTCTCATACTGTGAGATTCAGTATGCATGACTGAGTGAGCCAGCTAGCAAGGATAGCACTCTTTTAACTTTTCTGAACAATGACTTCAGCTCCTTCCACCCTTCATCTCCTTCCCACACCCCTCTAAGGGTAAAGACACCAATTCCTCTCACCCACTTCTACATCTCATGACCCATTTTTCTCAGTATTACCCCTAGATCTCATTTCCACCCAAAGAAAAACTGGCCACTCGGGGGAAATTGTGACTCTTACAAGTCTGGTTTTTTTTTAAAAAAACAGTTTCATTTTGTTCAGTTTCTTTAAATTTCCATGTTGACAGTTTAAAACCAAAATTATATAAATCTCCAGTCTAGTCACATTTCTAGAAACAGAACATTAGGGTGTCAGTAGTAAACCTTACACAGAAGAAATATTTAACTGTGAGCTTACACCACATAGGATGCACCAAATTCTATACCTTATAATTTCCTTTACTGCAGAGTGTACAGACAGCACTCCAACTTTGGCAAGTACCCAAACACAGAATGCCTTAAAAATAATTCACAGATACAAGGGTTTTTGTGCTTTTTTTTTCAAAAACATACTTCATATTTCCTCTTTTATTATATAAATATCAGTTTAACCTTTTACTGTAAGAATATAAATGTTTTAAGAGGATCTTTGTTATTATTTATACAAATTCACAAACAGTACAATTAATTGATAAAGGTCTCTGGGTTTAACTCCATGGTCTCACATGTAGCTGTGGAGGATTCTAAAAAAATAAACAAACAAAATCCAACAAAAATATACATCCTACTCAAAAGCGATTCTTTTTAAAGCCACAAGTCCCAACCCCCACCAAAATAAAGTCATCTATTCCTCCATTTAGAAACAGAAATTTTTAAAACCCACAAACTCTCATTTTATTAACAGAATACAGATAAGACATGAAATTCAGTCTCTTCCCTTTCACATTACAGCCCCAAGGTCTCTGTAGGCCAACTCTGCTCTGTACTTCCAATAGGAAGCCTCACTCTGTGACCTTTTTGTGGGGAAACTTGGAAGAAGGTGAGGATAGGGCATAATTTGCATATATAATAATAATCTTCAAGACACAATCTGCATCTTTAACAAAAAAGCAACTTTCATTTCTCTGTATTTGTGCTATAAATTAAACCAAGATTCAAACACATGGTTGGGTCCCCTAATCCCAATGGATAAGGAGAAAAAGAAAATTATAACCAGAATGTGGAAGTGGGACACACTGGGTGGATGGAGGTTGGGAAGAAGCCGCCAAAAAAACCAAAAAAAAACCACAAAAAAATGGGCACACAAACCCAATGGGCATCTTTCCAGTCTAGGCACAAAAATGTTTCAGTCTTAAAATATCTCTCTTGTAGAATTCCAGGGCTTTAGAGAAAAAAGTAAACTAAAACGAGGTAGCCAGACACATATATATATCTATATATAATATATATATAATTTATATATAGAATATATAGAATATATTCAGCAGAAAAAAAGGACCATGACTTCCAATTTCTTAAAAAAAAAAAAGTAGATAAAAATGAAATGAGCGTGACTAGCAGAGTACTGTAAAAGAAGTGATGCAGACACTGGGATTAGTTACAAAGTGGAAGAAGGGTGAAAAGGCGGTTGTAGTTGGGTTTTTTTTTTATACATTTTGAAATAAAAACCAGATCACAGTATCCAAATGAAATCTTAAGTGAAGGCAGACATTTCCCTCAGCTCCTCAGGGTTGAAAGGACTAGTCACCGCCACCCTAATTCCAAATTCGAGGCAGGCAGTGGGGACACGGTCGGTGGCTGAATCAGTCCTCATCCCCCTGCAGAGGAATGGGTGGGTAAGCAGCAGAATCCATCTTTCCATCAGCAGGGAAAGGGAGAGGGGAGCAGGACAGAAGTGGTAGAGGAAACCCAGAGGCAGTGGGAAGGGGATGGTAGTGGGGAGGGGCGCTGGAGGAGGAGAAAAGGAGCCTGGGCTTCCTGTCACTGCCCCATCTCAGCCACTACATGATCTATGTATGAGTGTATGGGGACGGTGGTGGTGAAGAGGGGATGAACAGGTGGGACAAGGTGCTGTCGTCCTCACCTGACCTTCTCACTGTCCGTCATCTGCCACAGTCCCAGGTTGAGTACCTTGAGGCAGGGCAGCTGCGTGATGCGCTCCAGGCCGCGCTTGGTGATGCGAGTACAGCCGTACAGGTCTATGCCAGTCAGCTGGCTTAGGTGCTCAGCAATCAGCTCCAGGCCCTTGTCCGTGATGCGCACACACTGTCCAATGTTGAGTGTGCGCAGCCCGTGCATCTGCCGCACCATGCGGTTGATGCCATCATCACTGATGTGGCAGGAGCAGAGGGAGAGGGACTTGAGCCCATCCAGCCCCTGGGCTATGTAAGCCAGACTCTGATCCCCCACTTTGTCACAGAAGGACACATCTAGCCCCGAGAGGCGCAGGCTGCCCATGGCCAGATGCATGATGCCCGTGTCACTGATGTTGTCGCAGGAGCGCAGGTTAAGGCTTCGCAGGCTGCCCATGTGCGACAGGTGCAGGAGGCCTGCGTCCGAGATGCCCCCACAGAAGCTGAGGTTAAGGAGCCGCAGGCCCGTGAGACCCCGGGAGATGTGCTTTAGGGAAAGATCCGTGAGCTTCTGACAGTCCTGCAGCGTGAGCTGCTCCAGGCCCAGGCAGCCCTCGGCCGCGCTGCGTGTCATGCCGGCCAGGTGCCCAATGCCCACGTCCGAAAGGTGGCGGCAGCTGCGGAGGTTAAGGCTCTTGAGGCGCTGCAGCCCCCAGGCGATGAGCAAGAGGCCGGTGTTGGTGATGTTGCTGCAGCCCCCCAGCTCCAGCACCTCCAGACCCTTGAGGTACTGAGCTATACGGCCCAGACTACTGTCGGTGATCTGCTTGCACAGGCTCAGGTTGAGGGCGCGCAAGGAGCCAATCTCCTGCACAAACGCATGGCCTAGCCCGTTGTCGGTGAGGTTGTAGCAGCCGCTGAGGTTGAGGCTCTCGATGTTGGCCATGCCCTGGATCACGTAGCTAAGGCTGCGGCGGAGGCTCAGGATCTGCACGCGGCGGATGCCCCGGGCCTGCAGGCTGGGAAACAGCGACGGGTTGGCCCGGCGCAGGTGCAGCTTGGCCTCCACCCCCCGCCACACCGACTTATGGTAGGCGGCGTCCCGCCAGGCCGTGCACACCTGTGCCGCGCGCCCCTTGTCCCGCACGTCCAGGTAGCCGAAGATCATGGCCAGCAGCTCGGGAAACAGGCACGAGATGTGGGTCTCCATCTTCCTCCTCCCCCCTCCGCGGCGCTGGGGGGGAGGAGGTGCGGGCTCCGCCGCTTCGGCCCCGCGGAGGCGACGAGCGCTGAGCGCCCCGGTCGCTGCGGCCGCCGCCTCGGGCCCAGCGCAGGGCCCCTCCCGCCTTCCGGCCCGGCCGCCGCCGCTCCTCCTCCCGGGCCGCGCGTCCTTCCTTCCTGCTTGCCTTCCTGCCGCTCGCGTCCCGTCCCTGCCCTCCCCCGCCTCGGGCTCGCTAGGTCCTCACATCCCGGGCGGGGAGGGCGCCGCTTGCTTGTCCCGAGCCCGGCCGCTGGCTCTACCCGCGCAGCCCGCTCGGCCGCCGCCGCTCCCACGCCCCCTGCCGCATCCTCCGCCTCCGGATGCGCCGCTGCTGCGCGGGCCGGCGAGGGGCCCGGGGCCGGGCGCCGAGGAGGCTTCCTGCTGCCTTTGTCTCTCGCCCGCTTTTCAAACCTCCCAGCCCCGGGCCGCCCGCACTCCGCCACCCAGGCGGGGGGACCAGGAGGCCAATCCGGGCCCCGGGGCGCGCGCTCCCTCTCCCGCGCCGTCCGTAGCGGTTGGGGACTGCCGGCCCACTGCTGAGGACGCAGGTCGGCCGGCGGCCGGAACGCGGCTCGGCACGGACCCCTGGGCAAGCAGGCGAGCCGCGCGCTTGGTAGAGTCCGGCCTGGACGCCGCGGCCCGACTGAGCCTCCGCGAGGCCCTCCTCCCTCCTGGCTCCCCCCGCGCGCGCTCGCGCAATGGTACGGGCCTGCGCTGCCGGAACTGTCGAGCCGTTGCCCTGGAAACCGAGTTCTTCCTAGTCCAGGCGACCCTGAGGGTTAACCCTGTCGGCGCCGTGGGAAAGCAGCTGTCAGCCATGCGCCTCCGCACGCTGCTTTTCTGAATCCGTAGCCCGTTATGGAGTCGTTCCCTCTTCTGGACCACGCCCCGACGCTGTTCCTTCCCTGCTTTGCTGCTGACGTCTGCACAGCCTCTTCCCACAGTTATCCTCTGATTCTTGACCCTCATTTTACACCCTACTCCCTTTACTTTCCTTGGGAAACCCTCTTCCCAGCAGCAGTACTCAGTAAACATCACCCCAACTCTCTTTCCTTTATGTACCCTCCCTAACGCCCCTTAACACGTCTCTGTTATTACAACCCTAGTCTCTCCAGTGAGGACTTTTGTTTGTTTGTTTGTTCGTCTCTAACCTTGTGTTTTATATGGGGAGAGAAACTGTGTTTTATTCCGCAGAGTTTAACACTGACCCTCTCAGGTCCTCATTCTAGAATTTTCTATAATTATCTATTACTGCTTCCTTACAGCATCTTCTGGTTGTTACCAGACACTGCTGTGCTTCCCTGAGTACTTTATGCATCAAAACTTCTTTCCACTTCCGCATTTTGCTGCTACCGGATACCCTCAACCGACTTTGCCACTAGACAGAAACACCTTTCCCTGAACCTTGTCTTCTTTTTCTTTCTCATCTGCATCTTAAACTACAAATAGTATGGTCCAAATTGTACTGGTGGTAGGTATATTTGTGAGTGCTGATATAAATGTACTTTTAAAAAAAGTTAGATAAAAAAACTATTTGATCTGGTTGAAAATACTCCAGCAGATGTCTGATGGTTTATGAACTTTGTTTTATGGAAGCAGGGCAGTGCTGCATTTTGAATACAGTCTTGGAGTCCTTAATGCCCACAAAGAGGGTAGGATTTCAGAATTTCATTTCGGTTATCCTCAAACCAAGAATTTTTGGATCAGATAAAAGGACCCTGTATACTTTTAATTAATTTATAACAAATACAGAAACAATCTGATTTGTCTATCAGGAAAGAAATATGATATTGATCTGAGGGAAACCTGAACAAGAATTTGAATGGGTTCTATATTCTGTGTATGATTTTGTTAACTTTTGGCCACTTCCCTTTTACCCAAATGACCAATACTAGACAGAGGACATGTAGATTTACTAATAGGCATAATACACATTTTATACCCTCAACCATTCCTCCTTCCTAAACCAGAAAATGCAAAAATTCTACAAGCCTGTTACCTCACCTGCTTTACACATGGTTGTGAAGTTCATAGATTTTTTTATAACCTTCTGAAATAATAGATTATACTGTTCGTTACCAGATAATTTCACATGTACAGTGGCAGGGTTACAGTTTGGGGGGATATTTGGGCTTATACAGTTCTCTTGGGATGTATCTAGGCTTTTGTTCTTTTCAATCACTTCTGTTTAAATTTTTACCTTAAACACTACATGAAAATCCCTTTTTGGATGTTGTGTGAATGTACATGTGTTCGTGCTGATGTGAAGGTCCCTGTCCAAAGCATCTTAGCTACCTTACCTTACACAGGGCGCGGGGGAGTATTTCAGACCCTGCCCTGACATATCAAGAACGGGCTTTGTGATTTTCCTTCTTTAGAAAGGCCATTGTTCTCTGAAAAGTCATTCAGAGGTCCCTGAAAGCAACTTTCTCTAGAGGTTGGCCACCTGGTCCTACTTCCAACAAAACTTTTTCTTGGGGTGAATGCTATAGAGTTTTTTTTTTAATATACAACCCTTTACTTAAGGCATTCAAATGTAAATTATGAGAACCTTCAGCAATATGATTATTTTCACAGTCAATAAGTAGAAAAATACAGCATCAAGAAGCACCCCAGAATGTAACATTGAAGGAAAAGAAGTGTGGCATTGAATGAGGCCTGTGCTGAGTCACTTGGGGATTTATTTTGGCATTAGGGAAATAACTCTCCTTTCTGGGTCTCAGTTTCCTCATTTTACACTTCAGTGCTTTCACTAGATAATGTTCAGGGACCTGCAAAAACAGACCATTTGCGTAGAGCCTGTCCTGCTGCCTGTATTATATATTGTTTCCAGTGCAGGCTGCGGGTGAACACTATTTTCACATGCAGAGACTTCTTAGGGGTTTTGTTTTATGCCCATATGTGTGACACAAATATTTGGAGGGTGTATATAGACAAAAGAAACTGATTGTCTGGGAAAGATGTGTACTGAAGTAGAAAATCCTTTGGGGAGTGTTTATCTTTTAAAATCAGGTAGAGATTTTTGTTTATGATTCATCAAGTTGCAATCAGAAGTTTTATTTCTGAATGTATTACAAAATCCTGTTAACCTTGCTGGGCATGAAGGCACATGCCTGTAATCCCAGCACTTCGGAGGCTGAGGCAGGATTGCAAGTTTGAGTCCTGCCTGGGCAATTTAGCAAGACCCTGTCTCAAAATAAAAAATGAAAAAAGGACTGGGAATGTAGCTGTGTAAAGGCCCTGGAATCATTCCTAGTGTCTGTCTGTCTGTCTTTCTTTCTCTCTCTCTCTCTCTCTCTCTCTCACACACACACACACACACACACACACAAAGTTTTTAAAAACTAGATTTTTTTTTTGGTCTTTTTGAGACAGGGTTTCACTATGCAGGTAAGGCTGACCTTGAACTCACTTTGTAGCCCAAGCTGGCTTTGAACTCACAGTGATCCTCCTGTCTCAGTCTCCTGAGTACTAAGATTCATGTGTACGCCGCCACACCTAGCCAAAAAAAAACCTTGATTTTTAGATAAGCGAGTTTTTCTCTTGGGTGTGGCCTGGTAAAATTGAGAAGTCCAACCCAAAATTCAGGCCTCCTAAAGATGCATATTTCTTTCATTTTTCAGGGAGAGAAGATCTGGCAGGAAAGATTAGAAGATCAGAAAAGACTTGTAATTTAATTCCTCATTCAAATATTAATACATATAGTTAGCATATATCAAAACTTACTGAAAAATTCTAGGTAACTGATAATAACAAAGGGCTTTTGAGAATTTTAAAATGCTCCCTTTCCAACCATGATTTCTCGATTGCAACATTCTCTCCAGTCCTAATTCTAAGCAGGACAGTATCTGGGGACACCTCTTAGTTAGTGTATATTAAATTAAGAGGCAGCTGGATGTGGTGGCACACACTTATAATCCTAGCAACTTGGGAGGCTGAAGCAGGATTGTAAATTTGAGCCCAGGCTGGGCAATTCAGCAAGCCTCTATCTTAGACTAAAATAAAAAGGGCTAGAGATGCATCTCAGCACTGGGACCTTTACAAGCATGTACAAGATCCTGGGTTCAATCCCTAGTAGTAGAAGGAAAAAGAAAAACAGTATTATTCAGTTTAAAAGGGAAGGAGCTGAGCATGAAGGTGTACACTTGTAATCCCAGCACTTGGGAGGCTAACGCAGGAGGATTGCTGTGAGTTCAAGACCAGCCTGGGCTATATATAGTGAGTCTAAGGCCAGGTTGAACTACATGGTGAGACCCAGTCTTAACAAAAAGGTGGGAGTGGGGGGAGGAAATTCTGACATACTAAACACTAATGAACCTTAAGGACATCATACTAAATGAAATAAGCCAGTCATAAAAGGACAAATACTACATGATTCCACTTGCAAGAAGTATGTATAGTAGTCATAATCATAGAAACAGAAGGTAGAATGATGGTTGCCGAAAGGCTGGGGTTGGGGATTGGGAGTTATTTAGTGAGGATGGTGTTTCAATTTTACACAATGAAAAAGTTCCAGAGATTGGTTGCACAATAATGCAAATATACCTAACACTACTACACACTTAAAAATGGTTAAGATATTAAATTTTATGTTACATATGTATCTTACCACAGTTTAAAAAAAATCTTTTTTAAAAAAGATTTAGCAAGGTGGTTGCATACCTAATATTCTTTGTCACTCAAGAGGCAAAGGCAGTAGGATCACAAGCACAGGAGTTCAAGACTAGCCTGGGCACCAAGTGAGACCCTGTCCTGAGAATAAATAATAAGCCAGACATGGTGGTACATACCTATAATCCCAGTACTCTGGGAGGCTGTGGAAGGACAATCATAAGTTCAAGCCCAGCCTGGGCAACTTACTGAGACGTTATCTCAGAGTTTTAGAAAAGGACGGGGTAAGTAGCTCAGTGTGAAGGCCCTGGATCCAATTCCTAGTACCATAAATTTAAATCTTAATTACCTAATTTAAACAGACAAAAATTTTGTTGTGTGGTACTGGGAATCAAACCCAAGGGCACTGTACCACTGAGTTCCATTGGCAGCACTTTTTATTTCTTGAGACAGGGTCTTGCTAAGTTGCCCAGGTGGGGCTCAAA